>JAVJIF010009649.1:0-172500 GCA_038442645.1 Agave tequilana | reverse complement strand
AGTATTGTTGCTCGGATTCTCCACTAGATTCATCCTCCATTTGGATTGGCAATTAAAGCTTGGAGGAGGTCAACGTGTTCCACACTGCAAAGGCGGAATCACAGTTAGAAACTAAGCACAAATATTCTTTGTTTAGCGTGCTTGTAAGTGCCTCAAGGGCTTGTGCATTGGCCTCTATATGCTTGCTATTACCAAGATAGAATTTCTTGGTAGCGGCAAGGAAAATATGCAAGCCTAAGATTTTCAAGTACATGGACATCCTAAATTTTTACATGTCAATATTGGAAACATCAAACATGGAGGTGTCAAGCAATCCATGAGTGTGTGTAAACAATATAAGTGTGCAAATGCAAATGATAGATTAACTAACCAAGATCACACTCCTAGGTGATTAAACCAAATATCAGGAGCGTAGGCTCTGATACCAATTGAAAGTACACCTAGAGGGGGGTGAATAGGTGTACGGCTAATCTAATGAACAAAATGCGAAAATTAAAAACTTAATTGCAACACACTTAATGTAACCAACGAGTGTAGCCGAATTCCCAGTGAAGGGCTCTGGACTAACTCCTCTTGATTCCTCTGAATAAGAGTTGAGGTGCTATATGAAGCTCTCGTGGTTAAACACAAGTGAGGCACACACAAACAACACAAGTATGTATATGATATGACAATATGAATAGATGCACAAAGTAATAGAGAGAGTTAAGAGAAAGTGGATCAATCGCTAACACACGGATATGTTTCGAGGTTCGAGCACACAGCTCTACGTCCCCGCCTTCACACAAGGATTTCCAATCCACTAACTTGTCCACACAGGACTCCCACACATGGAACCTCCACTGAGGATTTGGGGCAATACAACCGGGAGTACACAACTTCTCTCTCAACCAAATACAACCTCTCACTATAGGCAAGGCACAATCCACAACAAACACTCTACACTTAGAGGGTTAGGCACTTAGCCAACAAATACCAATCACCTCACACTTGAGGGATTCCAACACAAGACTCTACCTCTCACTAGAGGGAGCTAAACACAATTTTCACCTCTCACTAGAGGGAGCCAACCACAACTTTCACAATCACCTCACAATAGAGGGATACCAACTCAATCACCTCTCACTAGAATGATATCACAATGAAGGAAGTTTACAACTTGGTGGTCTATCTCAACCACAAACCAATTTTCCCACAAAATAAAGATCCTATAGATAGGATAGCAAGATATGGCTCAAGTGTGAAACATCAAGATGTTGGAAATCAAATCACAAGAAAAAATACTTGGAAAAACAACTTAGTATTTGATAAAAATGAAGAACAAGGTAAATATCCCAAATCTATATTTTTCTTTGATTTTTTCAACTCTTGAAAACAAATAAAAAATGATTTTTAAAACCAATAAACTCTTTTGAAAACAAGCTTTTAAAAACACTGGAGAGTAGGAAATTTTTGGCTCAAAAATTCTTGGAGAAAACCTCTCTCAAATGGGGTATTTATAGCCCATAGAAAATTCTGCCCGTTGGCTGGCAGAAAGGTCAGATTTGACCTTCCGGTCGACCGGCCAACGGTCAAATTTTTTACCGTTGAGCCTTCCGGTCGACCGGGCCCTGAACCAGAGAGCAACGGCTCTCTGGCCGGTTGACCGCCCGGTCGACCGGGGCAACCTGAGAGTGGGTTGCCTTCAGTCGGTTGATCGCTCGGTCGACCGGCCAACTGACATGGCATGTGCACGTTCTTGTGCACGTCTGGTCGACCGGTCCGGTCGACCGGCCCCTGTTCCAGTCGACCGCCAGAGCCTGGCAGGATTTTTAAGGGATCAGAAAATTAGGTTTTTATTATCCTATTAAATCCCTTAAAATCTCTAAAAATCCACAAAAATAGTTTTATTATAATACTTTGATATACAAACATGTGTGAAAAAATTCAACACATATTTCAAACAATTTGAACCATTTTTGTGTTATAAAAATTTGACCGAAAACCAAATTCCGTATTTTTAAAACTTGAATTTTTGAATTGAAAATTCGTTTTGTCCAAAACTCATCCAAATACAAAAACATGATATGAAACAACATTTAGGCATGTAGTTTATGGATATAATCCAATATACATATAAAGATATATATCAATGTTTTTGACACATAAATCCAAAAATAAGTTTTTGTTAAAACACCAAAAACTCCAAACTCATGACATAGACTATCAAACTAAGTTTGTTTAAATAGATGAAGCATGCATGTATATAAAACAAATCTAATATATATTAAACCATGTAAACTTGTTGATTCTATCTATTCATGAAAACCAAGATCGGTTAAACCAAAAACTGAAAACCAAAATACGAAACTTAAACAAGTGTGTGTTGTGAACTTGAGCATATCACACTATCTAATCTTTAACAAATGGATCTAAACTATATCCTAAACAATGTACCGAAGTCTTCTTATAGAGCGCCGTCTCCAAGTCGACTCGATCCAAACCGTGATCCACCGAGCTTGACTCCAATGAGTGCTAGATATGAACTTTGACGCTCGGGCTCTTGAATCACCATGTGAAAGCTCCAAAACACCTTTGTTGAAGCTAATCACCTACTAATATCTTGGTTAAGTATCTGAAACTAAACATCACAAGAATATTAGTAAACATAACTACATGAGTTAATCATTATCAAAACTAGAGTGGAAGGCCTCTGGGCCAACAAGACAGGTCTTCAGCATATCTGTGACTTATCTTTTGAAAGTGTCGACAAGTTTAGATATCGTTCGGACCGGTTGAAGTGCTATCGGGAGTCCGTCTTTTCGAAGTGTCAACAAGCGCGTATCCTTAGGGTAATTAGAGTTTTTGCACGTGTTTGGGAGGAAGCTATACCTGCTGCTGCCACATCCTGACAGCAGTGCAGATCCGTGCGCGCGCGGACCAGGTCCTAGTGGCTGCCCACATCGGCCCAGTCGGGTTCCCCACATCAAAATTTTTGAAGCGGGCGCGGGAATCGGGTGCGGCACAAATAGGTGTCTGACGCTACACGATACGCCCCGCCTCCTTCTAGAAGCCGGTGCGAACGGTTTTTAAAACCGTTATCTGAACGGTTCAGATAAGAACCATTTGACGATTTGTTTGAAACGTTGCAACAGTTCTGAAAGAACCGTCGCAACTGCTCCAAACTGATCATTTCCCACACCTATAAATACTACTAAAATCTACTCAGAATTCACTCACTCAAACAATTATGTCTTCCCTTCTTTCTCTCCTCTGAAACTCTCTCTTCTTTAAAGTTTTTCAGACATAAAATCTTTGATTCCAACTTGCTAGTCTGAATTCGTTCTTCAATCCAGTGAAAGGTACGAGTCGATGTTGGTTCAATTGTACGAGTATTTGCATTGTGTTTTGCATATATCATGAAGGAATATTGTATCTTGGGAAATCGGGGACGTAATTATCCTAAAGAGATTCGTTTTACGCGTACCTCACTCCATATCTCGTATATTTTGAACTAATGTTCTTATTGCAGGGATTATGCTGAAACATTTATGTTTATATATATTATGCTGATATATTACCTTTATAAAGACTGATTAATATCAGTTTAATTAGTGTTTAAGTAAGGGAATTGATATGTGGTTCTTAAATTAAAACGTTCTATCGAACGAAAAACCCTATACCAGAATTTCCCCAACCTCAGAAACAACAGGAATATTTATGAGCTAAAAGTACATTTAAAAAATTTGAGCATCTCACCGTTTTTTTCCTTTCATAAGTTCATTCTTGTAAATGAGCTGCTAGCTCACAAACAATATTAAAGAAAAAATTCTAGCTGTAAACAAGGGATTGTTTTTTTTTTTTTAAATATTTAAATAAATAATTCTCCAAAAAAGCCTCCTAAAAAATAATTTCCAATATCTACTTCTATAAGTCACACCAGCGTCACGTCAGCGGGCGGCGGTTTTGCCTCGCCAACGTGGTGCTAGCGATAGTAAAAATTTGCGTTCGGGTTTGTCAGACCCAAGACTCAAAATTCAGGTTCGAATTTGCCAAATCAGAACCTGCATTGTAGCTCCCAAAAAAACAATCTTCTTTTTCTTTCTTCTTCAAATCTCTCTCTCTCTCTCTCTCTCTCGCATCCTGCATGCATGCATGCATGCATGTGAGTTGAGAGAAAGAGAGAGAAAGGAGGAGCATCAGATAATAACAATAAATAAACGTCTATGTTCGGGTTTGTCAAACCCGAACACAAAATTTTATATATTTTTGTGTTAGTGTTTGGCAAATTCAAACACAAATTTCAACTATTTTTATGTTCGGATTTTTCAAACCCGAATGCAATTTCCATCATGCTCAACCGTCAAAACAACCTTCAGTACCACAGTGAAGAAGGAAGCTGACGTGGCGCCAACGTAACGTATCAGAGATCGGTTTTGAGAATAATTTTTTGAAGAGGGTTTTTTTGGAATTATTTATTTAAATGGATTTATTTATTAAAAAAAAAAAGCCCTTGTAAACAAACATCGCAAATATCTAAATTTGCTTTGTGCGACATACAAGCGATTCATTATCCATTATATTAATATCCATCCGGTGAGTATCTATTTTTTAAATAGAGTAGATGTGAATATTACGCATCCACTTCCACTTCATATCCGCTCCATTAACACTAATATTCAGATATCCGAAATCTATTTCAACCATTCAAACAGATCTTTAATGAGAATTAATTTATTGTGGAAGAACTATTAAATTTGGATAGGTTCCAAATAATTAAAAAATTATTACTAGGAGTAGCAATTCCTTCCTATTTATAAGCATTTTCTTTTTACTGGTTCTAGCCCTTGCAAACAATTAATGAAGTTATTAAAAAATTAATAATTAATTAATGCAAACAGAAATGTGGGAAAAGTACCGCATGCTTATATGGTGAGATGTTCGGCGGGGATGGTTGGGGGTCCCCCAACTCAATCTCCTTTATACCTCCCTCTACCTACCTATGCACCACAGCAATGCTCAGAGAGCGCTTGACTCAGGGTGCGCCTGATACTGTCGTTTTGAAAAAGAACTTTGTAAAAGGTATACATTATTTTTACATTTATGCTCCTAACTGACGTGGCGAAAATAATTGTTGTCCACTGACGAGAGAAGAGGGGCAAGGCCCCTTCTTCTAAAGCAAAAAACAGAGGCCCTATGTGCAACAGACGTGTATTCAAATATCAGCCGTTTTCAATACAAACCGACAATATCAGGCCGGATTTTGAGATATCTTATACGATATTAATCACGTAAATCCTACTTGCAATCTAATTATAATCCAAAAAAAACTTCATAATTAATATTTATTTTAATATTATTTTGTGGTCAACTTTATGATCAACTTTTTCTCTTCCACTTTCACGTTACTAACCAAAAATCGAAGAACACAATATATTTTTCTGTTTACACTTTCATATTACAACCAAAAATTATAAAACTTACTTGCACAAATCCCAATTTTCTACATTTTTCTCATCTTTTTTTTCTCATTTCCCACTTACACAATTTTCCTCCCACTTGCATTTTCTTCTCATTTCTCACTCACACATTTTTCTCCCACTTGCAGCAAATCAGGCCCATAAATGTAGCATGCACAGACAACTCAATAAGTGATCTATCCCATGAGAATGTGGCACTTTTATTATATAAAATTGTCTTATGTATAAATGAAACATGTTCAACAACAAACCATTAATGCTCAGCAGCAAGCATGCCACCACATTAAGATTGGGGGCGGATAGCTTCAAAAACAAACAAAACTTTGCATATTCTCTCTGTTTTCTTTTCCTCTCTCTCCTTCTTTCCTTTTCTTTATTTTTCACATTTCTTTCTCTAATTTTACCTATATTGATGAACCTATCGTCATTACAAGACAAAGTACAGAAACTAAATAGCAAACATAAGAGTACAGAGGAACATAAGCTGAGGAAAGAGGAACATAATCTGCCTCATTGCAACTTATCTGTTTCTTTCTCCCATTTCAGTCCAAACATTTGACGACCAAAAGGCGCAGTGAGATTGTAATGGAGGACCTGCAATTTCATAATTGTAACATAGAAGTTTTGTGGAACTGCTCAAAAGTTCACTACTGGTTTTAAATTTTCATTTATAAAGAAATTTCATAATTCACTACCTTATCATTGATGTCACGCATTTGTCCCTTGAGAAATTCAGAATCCTTTGACCATGTAGAACCATGGTGGTTTACTTTATTTTCCCAAGCTTTCTTCAAGGCTAACCTCCACTCTGCAATCCTGCATCTAATTTCCTTGTTCAATTCAACCCTCTGGAGCACAGCCATTTCTGGAAAGGATTTTATATAGTGTGTCATCTGCTGGATCGGCATGAGGGTTTGTGCTGAGGTCAAGAGGCTTTCCTTTCCCTGGCAGGTTTTCGAAGTGTCCCTCTTCCATGGAACGCCATATTCTTTGCTCCACAACATTCACTATATCGGTTTCCGACCTGCCAGCATATACAGGATTAAAAAGGATATGAAAAATCGCATCTCAGCGAGATAGTCAAGTCCAGCAACTAGCAATGATACACTATAGTTAGTTATATACACGGTGTCGGAGAGCAAAATCTGACTCTCCATTAAGGTTATCACTTTTTCCCTGTTTTACACTCACAGATACGTGATACAAAACAATACAGCATATGTTGGTATAGAAATCCCCAAAAGGTCAGGTTACATACACACCATGGATATGACAATAAAATTATTACATGTAGATACAAATAATGTATTTGAGTTATAACATGGACATTTAAGTTTATAATAGTTTTAAAAATACAATAACTCAGGTAATGTAAAAGATCTATTAGTAATTTAAATCAATAGTTATGATCACAATCATAGCTCTTCCTCAAGAAAGTGGTCAAATTATATAAATGCATTTACAAGCAGTGGCGGACGCAGGTGGGGGCGAGCGTATGCGGTCGCCCCCACTGGAGTTGGGTTAACTAAGCAAAAAATCTAACTTGGATCATTTCTCCTGATTTCCACACAAAAAAAAAAAAAAAAAAACCCTCTAGTTTCTCCTAATGACAGATTCTCAGTCTCTCCTCTGGGGATTGAGAACTCTCACAACCTCTCTGCAATAAAGTTTATCAAGAATTCACTGCGTAATAGAATGGGTGATGAGTTGATGAATGATTGCTTGGTGACATATATTGAAAAAGACATATTTGACAACATTGACAATGAATCAATCATTCAACGATTTCAGAATATAGTTCCTCGAAGGGGAGCATTATAACTTAGAGTGAGATATGTTGTCTTGAATGGGAGCCCCTCTATTTTTTTTTTGTAATATCAAAACTTGGAATATGTTGTTTGATTTTTATAAATTTTCAATTTTAGTTCAAAATGTTTCCGCCCCCACTTAGTGAAAATTCTGCGTACGCCACTGTTTACAAGTCAATAAAATTGTGACCTCAGTATTCATGTGTACAAAATTTAACTTCTTAGTCTCGAATATATCTCGTATATGTCTCTCATATGTCTGGGATATATTACAATTTTTTTCAATATGCCATAGGAGTATCCAAGAATGCTAATCCGCCAACAGATGCCCCTTTCTCGTTTTGACCTGCAGTTTAAGGTAAGAGATCCCTTCTCACCATACTGCTCTAGTCATAAAGTGCCAGTCTGACAAATAGATTATATACAAATAAAGATGTGTTCATATCCATGACCCAAGGCCAGACACCCCACTTGCGCATTTTTGTGTTACTCGTTAATGCAGAAAGAAAATTTGTTTCTGCATACGAAATGCTGCTCAAAAAAAGGACAACGTTAGCAGTGTTCAAATTCTAAAAGATGCACCCTACCTCTAATTTCTGAACTTCTTTCTACTGGATCACTGCATAACCAGATATGCCCAAGTATGACGGGGAAACTAGAAACAGCACCCCTTTAGGAAGGTTGGAACTGATAATAATGAGTGTTGCCGGTTACCTAGTCACTGACAGAGTTATACTTCTAGATTTGAGAACAAATTCATAGTATAAAAGAAAAGGGTTGATAACAAATGTAGGGATCAGAAGATCAAAGCAATGTTGCAAATGTTTGGAGAATGGCTCATCACACCAGATAAGATTGTGTGCAAAATCATCAGATAGGCAGACAAGTTAAGACACCAACAGAGACATACCAACAAACAGTATCTAACAATTGCAGATGTTTACTATATTGTCCTATACAAAATCATAGCCATACAAATAAATAAACATATAAAATTTCATAAAATTATATGTAGTGGGGGCTTTCTGCCACAGACGATTGGACTCTCCCGATTAAAACCTGCCAAGAAACACATAGGAAGGAAAAACACCTTTCAAGTCAGGAATACCGGTGTGGTAACCGGCCGAAAACCCTCGGCGTGAGAATCAGTATCCTCGTAGAGAGAAGCAAAGAGATTGCTTGTGTGTGGTTTTTTTTTTTTTTTTTTGTGAAAATCAGAAGTGAACCCCTACCCTATTGGAGAAGAAGTGATATTAATATCTGACTAAGCACACGCAGGTCGGATCTCAGCAACTGCACGATTGGCACATTGTGATTTCCTCGTAACTGCCCAGATCACGCCGGTTGATTTTAGGATTGTCATGCAGAGATATCTGACACTACTCATAACAGCTCGCATTGAAGTAGAGGCGTAACATTTTGAACGTACAGATGATCTGACAATGTAATTGAATCCGTGAATCGCGGGGATCCTGCCGCTAAGTTGTAACAAGCATAGGAGTGACAGTCCTCGTGGAGGGTTTTTCTTTTCGGAGGTTGGGGCCTCTGGGCTGCAGAATGTCTTCGAATTAGTCAAGAGTCCGGGAGAGTGACTCCGCACTGAATGTAGCTTCGGTGTGGAATCTTGAGTTTCCTCGTATGTCCTTACCTGACTCGATGGAAAAGTCGCTGACCGCTCGGGGTGCCTTCCAGTAGCTAGATACGTGTCATGATCTCGAGGGAAGATAAAAACTGACCACTACATGATGTAATACGGGAAACGGAAAAGAAGAAAGAAGGAAGAAAATTTAGGGTTTTGATAAAATGATGAATTTGACTTCAGCACCAAGGAGATCAATCTCCCACTTAACACTTCACTATGCAGAGATTTAAAGCAAAATTGCAATGCAAAACTAGGTTTTCTTAAATCAACTGAACTGCATAAAAGTCTACAGGTTCTGACTTTATATAGGCCCAACACAAAAGAAGTTTTCCCACATATCCAATATGAGACTAAAACAAAAGAATAAATTGAGCCTGGCCTAAAATAAAGAGGAAAAATAGCCTAAGTAAATAACGTCTGTTGATTCCCATCAATTCTCCCAGGGTGACATGGATGATGAAATCGAACCGGAGGACTGCATAAGCTCCTCAGTGGTGAGTCTCCTCAGCACTAGTGGCAACAATGAACGAACTGGAACTCGTTGTGGTCTCGTGGGAGTGCGATAAGGAGTCAAATCCTCGACGCGGAATACCTTGCTGATTCCAAGATCATGGAGATATCGAGCTATAAGAGCTGGAACCAAACATCTTCAAAATCTTGTATGGACCACTGTGTCTATGAATCTTTTTCAAAGTTCCCAGTGGAAACATCTCTGGGTGCACTCTAATCAGCACCTCGTCGCCTATTGCGATGTCCTGCAATCACTTGTGAGACTCTGCAGACTGATATTTATAATTGTTGATTGCCATTTGCCTTGTATTATGCTTATACAACTTATACAAATGTGATGCAGATGGCTCAACTATGACAATGGGTGGGATCCCTAAGGGAAGAAGGAGAAGGCAGCGGGAATTTCTAGACCTAGGTGTAGACCTATCAATAGGATAGGAAACTCCGAATAAAAGTGAGTTCAGTTACTAAGTAACAGGGTGTCTTGTCATTCTTTTCGGTGACTGTTCTCTCCTTTATATTCCCTACACTTGACTTGTGTTTGGCAGGTCCAACACTATTTTCTTTCTGTTAAATTTAAACTCATAAATATTAGACCTACCCAGGTTGCTTACATCTAAGTCATATAGCTAAGACCTACCTAATAAAATGTGTGCGACGTCAATGTCTAAGACATCACACCAAACATAATCTTCATAACTAGACATGTGGATAAAAACCTAACACTGGGTAATAAATTGAGCAGTCTTATCAACCCAATTCACGTTGTGTGGGTGGGGATGTAGCTCAGCCTTGACACCTATCTTCTCAAGAGCTGTCTTGGCAATGATGTTTGCACAACTACCCCATCTATCATCAATTTATAGTGCCTCCCCTCATGTGCAATATAGGTGTAAAACACATTAGACCTACGCCAATCTTCATTACCAACAGTTGTGTGTGGGCACTTAAATAACACCTAAATGGATGTTAGCAACCTTAACATCCTCCTCCGAATCAGTTGCATTGCCAATTGCTTCATGAACGACTGTTTCGATATCATCGTCATCGATTTCCTTAATTAGGAGGTTCCTAGAGGGGCAATGTGCAGCAATGTGATCGTAATCTTGACACTTAAAAGTTTAAAATATTGGCTACCCTTGGCACTCCTAGAGGACTCACCTATCACAGATTTGCCTTTTGGTTCTTTAGTTGTGTTAGTGTTAGGATTAGGTTGCTCTCTGACTTTAGAAAAGATCCTATGTTCTGAAGAAAATCTAAGAGAGGTTTCTATATTTTGAGTTAGTTGGCTTGCTTGTTCAAGAGTCTCGATCTTGTGGGAGTGGATGAACATTGTCTGCTGGATGTCTGACCTCAACTCGGAACGATATCTAGATATCGCCTAGTAGGAATACTCTTGCACTTCACAATGTAGGGTTAAGTCGTCAAAATCAGTTGTGTACTCCTGAACTGACCTGCTACCCTGGCGAAGGTTGTACAGTTTATCTAGTAGGTGATGCTTATAGGAGTCGGGAAGGTATTTCTCCTTAATCTTTTGTTCATCTCCTCCCAAGACTCTATGAAAGTATCGCGCCTAGTATACTCTCTCTACCGAGATCCAATAAATTCTAGCTGAACCTGACAGTCTCATCATAGCAAACCGAACTCTACTCTTCTTTGTGAACCTATAACAATCAAAGTAGTCATCCAAATCTGCATACAATCACTAAAAATTTTTGGGTCAAAGATATTGTTAAATGTAGGAGGATCTATCTTAATCCTACGGATTATATCTTCTCCATCTCTACGCCTATCGGTGTTTCCCCCTCTCCTACCTCGGGTTTCATCTCTCAAGTTCTATACGATGTTCCTGTTTTAACCCTTCAACTCTAAGTTTTAAATCTTAAAGCTCCCTAAGAATTAGGTCAAATTTGGACTCCATATCTAGATGATTAGGGAAATAGGTTGTGCAACTACAAAAAAGCATGCACTATGCAATACACACAATCACACGGATGCAAAGTATTTTCCCTAAGTTTCACTAGATGCGTGCACTAAGTGATCAACCGAAAAAAATTTCTATTGGTTTCTAAAATGAATTATGCAAAATGAATCGTAGCAGTGAAAATGCAAGCAAGCAGCAAATTAGGCACTTAACAAAGCAACTACAACTAACAACCACCACAGGTACACCAGAGATGCAAAATATCGCAAAAATGTGAAGTGAGATTAGAGGGTTCCCAAAAGCACTTGAAAAAAACACTGGTACCGAGTAGTGACTCCAAATAAGGGCTTGTAGAAGCTGGATCTATTGCTCATTTAAAATCCATTCAGTGTCTCCGAGAGTCAACTACGAATCCAACGCCTCAGAAGGAACTCGATTCGAACTCCGAATGGGCCAAAAACGGGCCCTAAACTGTCGTTGTACGCGACTTCTGGAATTGCTGCTAGACTGGGTCGACTCGCCGAGTAACTCACTCAGTTGGCTCGCTGAGCTAGGCCGAATCAGGTCGGACCCAAGGTGGCCGAGTTGGCTTAAGAACCGGGTCCGAGTCGGGTTGGCAAAATGGGCAAAACAGGTCTGGACTTAAACCCGGTAAGGCCTTTGACTTTCAACTCGGGTTTGGGATATAAACCCACAACCCAATTCCTTCTCCTCTCCCATCACCCGGTCGAAGCTAGGGCTGGGCCTTTGGACTCAATCGGCGAGGCGACGGTGACGGCTCCTGGCAGCGACGACCTGATTGGTGTTGATCGGTGGTGAAATGGTGCAGACAGTGACAGTCGGCGACGAGGAGATAACGACGAGCGGATCTGGCGGCGAAGAATTGATCTGGTGGCGAAGATGATCGGAGACGGCGTCAATGATGAATTGAAGATGGCGAGGCCAGAGGCGCTCGGATCTGGCAGCGATCACGACGGAGGAGCTCGGAGGAGCAGAGAGCTCTGATGATGTTGATATGCTGGCGAGGAGTTGCTGAAGAGGTCTTCGTCGAGGATGATGACTGGATCTTGAGCGGCGAAGTCAGCGTCGGTTGATGTGGCTGTTGATGGCGTCGAATCAAGATGGCATGATCGGAGCTGCTTGGGGAGGGGCGACGTGTGACGACGAGGTCATCGAAGGTGGAAGGATGTTGCATCAGATCTGGAAATTGCGATGTTGGAGAGGGCGGTGGTCTTCAGCAAAGAGGCGAGAAAACTCTGGCGATGAAGCGATGGAGTTGGAGGGCCTTGCAGGCGAAGATTTAGTAGGAGAAGATGGAAAGCTTGTCGGCGGTGAGGGCTTAGTTGAGAGGATGATGAGGGCGGCATTAAAGTTTGTGGGATAGCTCGATGATGGCTTTGGGAGGCCGGATGTTGAGGTCGAGGGTGGAGTGGGGTTGCAGACCCAGTGGTGGGTTTCATTGAGTGGGAGAGGAGGAAGAGGAACAGTAACCCCTCTCGATTTCAAGTTTTTTTTTCAAATAAAGAAAAGAATAAAATAGGGAAGAGATGGATCTAAGGTTTGGGAATTTTGCGGAGGCTGGTTTTTTTTTTTTGTGGAGGAAGAAAAGAGCAGGAAGGCTCTGATACCAAAATGATGTAATACGGGATAGGGGAAAGAAGAAAGGGAAGAAATTTAGGGTTTTGATAAAATTATGATTTTGGCTTCAGCACTAAGGAGATCAATCCCCACTCAAAGATTTAAATCACAAAGCAAAATTGCAATGCATTGGATTTTCTTAAATCAACTCTACAAGTCCTGTCCTATATCAACACAAAAGAAGTTTTTCCACGTATCCAATATGAGACTAAAACAAAAGAATAAACTAAAAAATAGCCTAAGCAAATAACACCTACTGATTCCCATCACTACCACCCATGTTTTCCTCCTTCCCGGAGTCAGCGGTCGAGAAGGAGGGGAAGCAGACTTTATTTGAGTTTCCGACTTGATTTCCGGTTTGTCGTTTTATGGTAAAAGAAAAGCAACCGGCGCATCTCTTCATATCTTGTACATTTAATGTCACATTTGCTCTGTATGGCCAGCTGTCAAATCACGCATCTGGTCGGCGTGCACAGTGGAGAGATAATCGTCGCTTAGACTGCTAGCTCCAATTGGGATATGTGCAACGGTTCAATCTGAATCTAATGGACGCTGCAACACCTCGATTCGAACTCGGGGCTATTATTACGATGACATCACCTTCCAGCGTTAAATTAGGGGGTTTGGGGGTTTCTCATTTGAAAACCCTAACTTTTAAGTTCCCAAATTTCCTTACTCCTTTGCCCCCAAGTCCACAACTCAACTTCGACTTTCCCTCGATCGGATCTGCGAGATGGCTGATGATTTGCTCTCCAAGATGAAAAAGGAGAAGCCCGCTTCCCAGTATGAGATGGACCAGCTTCACAGCAACCTCGAGGAAGCACTGAAACTGGTCGCAAAGTCTGGAGGAAGCAGTAGAGCGACATTGACCTCTTCAAGAGGATTAAGTATATGCAGGGCTACAAGGATTGCGAACAAGGTAAGAAGCCCAGGTATCCTTTGAAGGATGACGAGGAGATGACTTCATAGGATGCCGAGGAGGAGGCTTCCGGGGATTAGGGAAGTGATGAGCACAAGGAGAGCAGGGACGCGAAGGAGACTAAGGCATGAAGGTCCGAAGTGTGGCTTCGAATCGCGAAGTGGCTCTGGCTGAGACCTTCGAAGCACAAACTGAGGTACCGCGGTCCAAACTGACATTGTTGCTACCATGGCTGAGGGAGCGAAAACAGGAGTCGAGAGAGATGAGCCAGGGGCAGGGAGGTGTGTCGGACTCATATGTCGAGACCACTCAAGTTCATACTGTGAGTGAAAAGTAAGGCGTGAGGCATACATACAAATTTGTACTTTTCTTTGAGGATTAATGAAGATAGTTTTGCTTTCATCTGTTTATTCTTTAAGCATGCCTTTCCTCATTCTTCTACTGTTGGATTATCAATTGTAGCCTGGTGCTTCTGTGAGCGTCGTCTCGAAGGCACCTCCGGCTTCGAACATGGCCTTGATCATTTACAATGATCCAGTTGGGCGACCGAGTAGCTATATACACTCCGAAAGCACTTCCTCCGATGTTGGAAACTAAGAAGTGTGTCTTGATGATCCTGTTTGGTTGCGACAACCCTGTTGACTATGGTGTTCCTGATGCTTCGTGGCTCGGAGTCGGTATGGATCTTAGTGAGGAGCCCGGGTCTTTACTGCACTTTCTTCGAGACAGGCGAAGAGCGATAATGGAAGGGCGTTTTTGGCCTGACCTCCCTATCAAGACTGAGATCGCATTGTATGACCATGTCATCTTGCAGCTGCAGCGTGAGATGGCTCACAGCAAGGAGACAGAAAGAGACCTAAACGATAAGTGGTATCAAATAGCCATGAAGTCGATAGACCAACTGCGACGATTGAAGAATTTGAAGACTATGAATCATCTTTTGAACGAATTCCTTCAACACAAGACGGATGAATTGAAAGAAGTGATGGTTGTGAATCTTCGTCTGGATGAGATGATCATTAGTAAGCAAAACGCAGTTAACTTTTCCCGATCTCAACTGGAGAAGGTGCAGCGTGAAAACGACATACTTCAGTCTCGAGTTCGTCAGCTGAAGCAGAAAGCTGAGTAGTGGGGGCTCCAGGTGATAGAGTTGAGAACTGAAGCGGAGCGATTAGGGGCGCTTTTACACAAAAAAGAGCAAGGAGCTGAGACCTCCGTCGTGAACTGAATAGACTTCGCTTTCGAACCCAGCCTAGATAGAATGGATAGAGATGTAGGTTATTGGGATCTCAAGCTCCACCTTTTGTGCTCGCACTTTGCATCATTCTTTCGTATAATGTAAGAACAAGTAATAAACACAGATTTGAGTTTACATCTTTTAGCTGAGGGACGTTGTGAATTGTCGCGCGAGATCAATGATCAAATCTTGGTCTATGAGTTGATGCTCTAGTAGACATTTGGGAGATCATGTTAACTTCGGAGTGATCCCTCAGGAGAAGGTTCCCCGTTAAAGATAGTCGAGTAAAATTTGTATATGCCGACAGAGAAAAACCGATATAGGTTGTCTGAGTAGCCGTTAGGAGGACTTCTGTCTTTCAGGAGAGTCTCTGTGCAGGCCTTACCCGTCAGGGTGAGCACTCACCATATGCTGTCAGAGTGAGCCGTCAGGAAGACTTTCGTCTTTCAGGAGTCTCCGTGTAAGCCTTGGCTGTCAGGGTGAAGACCTGTTATAAGCTGTTGGAGTGAGCCGTCAGGAGGACTTTCGTCTTTCAAAAAAATCTCCATATAGGCTTTAACAGTCAGGGTGAGGACCCGCTATAGGCTGTCAAAGTGAGCCGTCAGGAAGACTCCCGTCTTTCAAGAGAGTTTCCGTGTGGGCCTTAGCTGTCAGGGTGAAGACCTGTTATAAACTGTTGGAGTGAGCCGTCAAGAGTACTTCTGTCTTTCAGGAGTCTCTGTATAGGCTTTAGCTGTTAGTGTGAAGACCCACTATACGCTGTCGGAGTAAGTCATCACGAGAATCTTTCAGGAGAGTCCTTATAGACCTTAACCGTCAGGGTGAGGACCCGCTATAGACTGTCAGAGTGAGCCGTCGGAGGACTTCAGTCTTTCAGGAGAGTCTTTATATAGGATTTAGCCGTCAGGGTGAGGACCTGCTATAGGTTGTCAGAGTGAGCCGTTAGGACTTCCGTCTTTTATGGGAGTCTCCATGTAGGCTTTAGCCATCAAGGTGAAGACCAGCTATAAGCTGTTGGAGTGAGCCATCAAGACTTTCGTCTTTCAGGAGAGTCTCTGTGTAGGCTTTAGTCGTCTAGTGAGGACCCGCTATAGACTGTCAGAATGAGCTGTCAAGACTTTTGCCTTTCAAGAGTCTCCGTGTAAGCCTTAACCGCCAGGGTGAAGACCCGCTAGAGGTTGTTGGAGTGAGCCGTCAAGAGGATTTTTGCCTTTCAGAAGAGTCTCCGTATAAGCTTTAGCCGTTAGGGTGAGGACCACTAAAGGCTGTCAGAGTGACTCGTTAGGGGGACTTCTGTCTTTCAGGAGAGTCTCTGTGTAGGCCTTAGCCGTCAGGGTGAAAACCCGCTATAGGCTGTCGGAGTGAGCCGTCAGGAAGACTTCCGTCTTTCAAGAGAGTCTCCATGTAAGCCTTAGTTGTCAGGGTGAAGACCAGCTATAAGCTGTTAAAGTGAGTCGTCAGGAGTACTTCTGTCTTTCGGGAGTGTCTCCGTATAGACTTTAGTCGTTAGGTTGAGAACCCCCTATAGGCTGTTGCAGTGAGCCGTCAGGAGAACTTCTGTCTTTTAAGAGAGTCTATGTGTAGGCCTTAGCCATCAGGATGAAGACCCGCTATATGCTGTCGGAGTAAGCCGTCAGAAAGACTTCCTGTCGTGACACAATAGCTATGACACCAATTGTTGAGACCAACAATCAGGTTACGACATCAACTATTATGCACGCCCAAGACCATGATCGACGTTGTGGAACGGTGACAATATATAATACTTGCAAAATAAATTATTTAGAGCAAACTAGCAATACCGAGACAAAAGAGTAGAAAAGAATATAAAGATTTTAAGTGGTTTAGCCCAAACTTGACCTACGTCCACGGGGAGAGAACTTGAGAGGGTTTTACTAGTATACCGCTGTTAACGATGAAAAACCGACCGACGACAGTGAGAGAGAAAGAGGGGGATGAATTTGGAGGGAAGGGAAGAACGGGTTACAGCAAGAGAGGAAGAGGGGAGGAATTTGGAAGTGGGGGAGGGAGAGAGGGGGTGGGCTCTGATCGGCTTTACTGGGGAGGAGGAAGAAGGGGAGGGGAGATAGGAGGCTTGTTGCGGCAGAGAAGCAACGGCTACGGCTACGGCAACAGCGGGCGACGGCGGCGAAGGCGCTGCTCTCTTTCTCCCTCTCACTCTCTCTCGCGCGAAATGAAGACGAACAAAGTTTGTGAAGGTGTCACGAGAGACACCTTGCTTCGCTCGGTTTTGATTAATAAACTTGGTACAAGAGATCTAACTTTCTCCTTGATTCCCACAAGAGTATTCGCCTTCCCCCCTTGAATCCTACAAGATTACATGAGTATACCTTCTCTCTATGCACCGTTATCTTCCTCTCTCTTTCTTGGCATCCTATTTCTCATTTCGTGTTACAATGTACTAGATTACAATCCTTATTTATAAAGTTTTACAATACATATCATATTCAAACTATGAGATGATATTGGCCATCAGATGCTTAAAGAACTTGATCAATCCTTATAGAAATTAATTTTCTTGTTCTAAAAGAATTCTGGACCCTTCAAACTTTAGAAACAAATCTTCATTGAATATGAACTTACTCCAATTCAAACTTCACCAGAAAAGAAAACCCAAACACGCCTAAAAAGGAAACAGAAATCATGTTTTTGCTTCGGGCTGTCGACAGGCCAGTGAGGGCTGTCGACAGGCCCCTGTCTTGTCGACAGGCCGTTGTGCCTATCAAAAATTTGAGATCCAATTTACTTTCTGTTACTTATTGTTCGACAGCCTTCTGTGTGCGGTCGACAACCTTGTCGACTGCCGCACTGATTGCACACATTTATTGTGTTATTCTCTTTACATTTTCATATTTATCGTGTAATAAATCTACTAATTTCCTTATCTTAAATGTCTATTTTGTTGAATATAATCATGGGGAGAAAAAGGATTAAAACAAATAAATATCAGTTAAAATCAGATTTAATTGGATCTATTTGGTTAGCTGAGGATGATCCCAGATCCATTCAGTTAAAATAGGATTTTGGTGAATCAATTCGGTTAACTTAAAGAGTTATGAGGATATCACCACATCCAGAACACAAATCAAGGATTGGGGCAAATTCAACTGAAGATCAGAGCAAATCAGAGAGATAACACCAAATATCGGATTTCTATGAATCCATTCGGTTAGCCAAATATCAACAAAAATATCGTCAAATTCAGAGCCCAAACGGAGAAATCAAGTGGATATGACAACATAACAGGAGAATCAAGATATGCTCTCCAAGGATCTAACCGTTTGGCCAGAAAAGAGTCACGGATCTGCGACTATCCCATGGTATCTGGGGAAGCGCCAGATACCCCTATCTTCAAAAGCTCACCCCCTTTTGATTTCTGCATATAAATACTGGGATTTCTCAGTGTACAAGGAGCGATTAAGCAGAGAAAGATTCTTAGGCTAGTTTTTATTCTTTTTTAGTGTACGTGTTCATTTTCATTTTACGTAATTTTTATTTCTTTGTAAGCATAGGTTAGGCTGAGATTCATGTAAGTAAAAGAGAGATTTATGTTAAAGGTGACACCGATGTAACCTTCTCCTTTCTTTCATCGTTTCTACAAGCAATCAAAGGTAACTTGTTTATCTTTTTCTTTGTTTTTATGTTCTTCTCTCTTCTACTTTTTCTCTTTTGATTTTTGATGAGTATCTATACGAATCTATTAGCATCAGTATAGCCTTGTTGTGTGGGTGCCACCGATATTTCATGATGATGATCTCCTCCTCAAGATTCTGTATCATTTCATTCTTGTTCGTCTTGATAATGTAATGCGAATGAGGACTGAGCTCAATCTTATAGATTATGCGTTGATCGCCTCCGAAGCAAGACAAACGTACTAATGATCCAAGATAAGTCAACCAAAAAGACAAGTATTTCTTTTAGGTTTTCTTTCTTTCTTTTAATCCTTTAGTTTAGATCACTATCATCTTCCAACTCTTTTATTCACTCTTTTTAATTTCTTTGTATAAATTCATTATATATTTTCTCCATCTACTCCAGCCTACCACTTTCACAATTAAACATAACTTATTTTCCTTTTCTTTCTAAAGAATAAGAGAAGAACTTTTAACTATTTTTGTAACTTAAAAGAAAACTTATCAAAAACTTCCATCACTAGTCCCTCCTTGTGGATCACAGCCCGCATAACCACTTGCTACAGCGGTAGTATTGAGAATTTGTACACTTCTATTATAAAGTTCTAAAATTCTGTATTTTATGTGTGCAGGTTTAATTTCAATCAAATTTTAGTGTTGTTGCCCTTAGGGATAACCTAGAGGTTTAACGACTTGTTGCACATTTTAAGTGCAACCGTGATTCTTACGAAAGTGTGTTAGATTTTTCTTTTTTTGTTTTGCTCAAGGACGAGCAAAAGATAGGTGTGGGTGTGTGATTGTGTACGTGCATTGCATATTTAGTGTCACATGTGTCACACTTCCGTATTTATTTTGTAATAAAACTATGCTATTTAATTCATTTTAATGTTTAATGGTATGCAGGATAATTTATGGAGAAAGAGGAGAAATGGACAACTTTATCTAATTAAATCTAGAGTTTTAAAAACCCAAGCAAATCAATAAAGATCTACTCAAATCTAGAGGTTTAAAAGCAATTCAATCTAAAGACTGGAGCAAATCAGAGAAGATAACACCAGATAAAATCAGTTAAAACTTGATTTTTGAAGATCCATTTGGTTAACTTGAAGATCAACTAAGATAATCCCAAATCTAGAAGTCTATAGGAAAATCTTATCAGAAAATATAGGATAACAGAAAGAGAATATTATCAAATCTATTCCAACTAAATCAGATTTATTTAAATGTATTATCCTTGCTTGAGAAATCAATGAAGATAATTTCAAATTCAGAAGTCTAGAGATGAATTTATCAATATACAAAGGGATAACAAGGATAAGGATATTGGTTATTGGGCCAGCGATTTGAGCTCATCTCTTCACCACACTTTGGCACTCCCTTTATCCTATAAATACTGCAATTCCTGAAGGCAAACGGGGACGATCAAGCAGAGAATAGAATAAATTTTTGTATAGGTTTAACTTATGTTTTTTTTCTCTTTTAATGTAATTTTACTTTTCTTTATGTAACTGAGAGGAGAGAAGAGTTTCATGAAAGATGAGAGCAAGCTTGCACTGAGGTTGACACTAGTGTAAGTAAGTCTTTTCTTTCATTGTTATTTGAATTGAATCGAAGTTTCTTTTTTTCTTTACTCTTATTTTTGTTTACTTTCCTCTGACGTGTTTGTAATCCAAGTGAATCTGATAGTCTCGAGACTGCTTCGTCATTACAAGTGCCCTTGATGGCCTATGGTAATGAACAATCATTCCTTTGTTAGTTTAGCTTGCCCTTTTATTCATAGTGTAGATCGGGAACGGGAAAGATCCTACACGCCATGCTTGATC
Source organism: Agave tequilana (assembly GCA_038442645.1). Lineage (NCBI taxonomy): Eukaryota > Viridiplantae > Streptophyta > Magnoliopsida > Asparagales > Asparagaceae > Agave > Agave tequilana. The sequence goes on along the minus strand of JAVJIF010009649.1, from coordinate 151,887 downwards.
GCCTTCAAAGACTAGGTAAGTCGTAACGACAGATCCAATGTACATGAGCATTAAAGAGGTAAGTAAAAATTTTTGATTTCTTTCTTTTAATCCTTTAGTTTAGATCACTACCATCTTCTAACTCTTTTATTCACTCTTTTTATTTCTTTTTTAACTTAGTTTTCTATTTTCCTAAATCATCATCACTTTCTATCAGTCACCTTAACAAATTAACATAGTTTTATTTTCCTTTTCTTTCAAAGAAAGAGAGAAGAACTTTAACTATTATCAAGCAAACTTTAAAAGTAACGAACTTAAACGCTTTTATCGCTAGTCCCTCCTTGTAGATCACGACCCGCATAGCCACTTACTATAGCGGTAGAATTGAGTACCTTGCATGTTTCAATCTTAATTTCTAAACTATCATTTTCTGTGTGCAGGTTTAAACTCAATCAAATTTTGACGTCGTTGCCAGGGAGGGACGGTAAGTAACTCTCTTTTTAAATTTACACTTTTGGTTAACTTTCTTCTTTATTCTTGGTGTGTAGTGATAGATATCAAGGAAATTTTTGCTGCATTGGACATATAAATGGCCCTTGACTTTGCTTAAGAAAGCAGAGCCCAGAAGTCCTCAGATTTGCTGCATTCCTGCGGCAATCTGAGTGAACTACTAACCTGTATTTTTTTGCAGGTTGACTGAATTGCAAAGTAAAGTTTCTGCAGCTATTTATTTTCTTATTTAACTCACTCTACATACTTTCTAACCTCAACAGTAAATTGATGTTTGTTAAATGCTAAAAACGGTTTAGACTTTGCATTTAGGCATTTATCTAATTTCGTTTACATTTTACATTACTATTGAAGAATGCTGGAACAAAGGTACATGTGCATAGCATGTAGTATAGGAACACTTTTGAATTGTTTACATTGCTTAAGTGTTGCTTTTCATATACATGTACACAAATTGATTTAAGGGCTTGTCTTCTAAACAAGATAAAGTGGGAAAGTTATTACTCTCCCTTAGCCCACAAACAATCTCCTCACTCACTAACCCAAGCCTAACTAAAACTGGATAGACGTTGGCCCTTGGGACATCTCGGACTCAATAGGAGACTGACCTAAGGGGAAAGTTGATTAGAATTTGACTCTTGCCAAATCGGTGTCAAGGGTTGGGGATTGAAAGGTGAAACCTTGACGGCTGGTGGTTTAGCTTAATTTGGCCCGTCACTTTTTAAGCGCGATACCTCCCACCAATCTTTCCCCTACCTGGCCGATTAACTTGTCAGATTCTGCAATATACCCCCCGTGGACAGTCTAACTAATTAGAAGTCGTCTAGATTTAAGGTCTACCCTTAGGCTAGATTTTTTCTCTTTTGTTTATTTGTGTGTTTTTCTTTATTTGTTTTTGACATTTCTTGTATGATATGCTTATAACAACAATTTTTTAATTTTAATGGTAATCCATATTACACCCCGACCTCTTTCGACTCGGATATTGCCAACCCGGCATACCATACTTTAACCAAACAAGTGTGCCGGATTAATATTATCTGAATCAATACATGCCTCAGTCCTAATACTATGAACAAGACTGAAATAATCATCACTACTCTCCACAGAGTCAATAAAGATACAACTCTCCCGAGTAATATTGTCAACCACCATTCCAACATTCAACTCCTAATTTTCCTAGTCATGATCAAACCATAAAAAAAATATGAGGTTATGGAAAGTATAGAAGCTATGATTGAGCCCCAAGAACAAAAGTTGAAAATGATGGACTCACAATTCTCACAAGACTCTCAAATCTAAGATCCTTACTCTATGTTTCAAGTCCCGCAACAAGAACTTACGGACCCAGATAAGAGTATGGAAAACCTGATTCAGTCCGAAAATATTTTTTCTAATCTATCAATAGGCTAAAAGCACAAATGAGTCTTTTGATCAACATAGTGAAAGATAAGAATGAGAAAACTCTACCTAACACATGTTCAACCATTCCGGATTGCCCTAGCCATATTGATGAAAATCAAGAATCATGATGTCTTGGAGACTTTGACCAAGATTCAATTTCACCACAAACGCTTGAACTTGACCAATGTCAACCCATTAACAAATTAGCAAGTTTTCCATTCAATGAGATTGAACTTGAATGTGAATGTGAGCCTGATCCCCAACCTTGTGATTCAATTTTCATTTTCGAATTTATGTTGACTTCGGTATCATTACCCAATTTGGACCAATTTCCAGAGCCAATATTTATTCCTGTATCCATATATCTAGAAATTGAATCATCGATTTTGAATAGTCACATTCCATTAATGGGAAAAGAATGCGAATCTCATTTCTTTGATTTGGACCCTATTATTAAACCAATACCAACTCTTGAACCTAAAATTGATTTTCCCGAGTTAGTATTGGTTCCTGAACTTTTCATTTCAGAGCCCAAATCATCTATTCCACAAAATCACATTCTTTTGTTGGACATAGGTATAGACCATGATGACTCCGTGATGATTTTTCAAGACTAGTCATATGAAGGGAATTATTTTAATGTTAGGGTCTTGCACGATCCTATTCACTTGGGGGGCTGTAACACTGTAAATAGGAAAGAGGTTATCAAAGGTGGGTTCCGTGAACTACCACATTATCTTGATTGGGTAACAACGCTTGACCCAATCCGACCACTACCGGAACCACCACCTTAAGGCAATATTTTTCTTCCCTTTCTCTTTTTCATGTATTTATGCATTCACTCATACATTGAGAATAATGCATGAGATAGGTGTGGGGGAAGATTCTAACATAACTTAGGTTTCCTTTTTATTAAAAAATAAAATAAAATAAATAACATTTCTTTATTTTTAAAAACTTTTTGAAAATAGAAACAATACTTTGACCTATTTTCATAAGAAATTAAGTAAGGAATAGGAGAATCATAATTAGGATTTCTTATATTTGGTCAAAATAAGATTATTTGTTTGATTTCTAGGGTTAAAAAGAAATTTTGAAAAAAGTAATTTAGTCTTAATTTTTACCTTGATGAAATATGCATACTTTATACACTTACACACTTATAGTTCAAAAATAAAGATTCTTATGCCTTATAAAATATATATATAAAAATAAATTCACTGATTAAGCTAGATATTTGTGCCTCATAAAGCATAAGAATTCACGCCTAAAAGCAATCCATATAGCAATCCCTATAATAAAATCCTTAGTTTTGTGGCCTTATTTGCTCGAGTCCTTAAGTCCTTGGGGTGTTTTTCACCCGGTGCCCTAAGACCGTCCAGTTTAAGTGTCATCGACTAAAGGCTCTTTACATGGGCAGATTAGAACTAAGGAATAATACCACTAAAAATATAGAAAAAGAAAAATAAAAAATAAAAAATAAGGCATAAGAGTTAGAGTTAAAGAACTCCGAGTCAAATTTTCACGATCACAAGGTACATATGACTTAGGGTAAAATAATAGACTAGATGAGAAATACAATTTGACTCCTTACCTTGATTGATGACAAATTTTTAAATAAAAACTAAGCTTAACTAAGTTTTGATAATCCTAAATACTTACAGATTACTTGATTTTTACAATAATACTTCAAATATTTTTCTCTTTCAAAATGTCTTTTCAAAATACTAACACTTTATTTTTATTTCTTTATGAATTTTGTGGGTGCAATCCACTGAAAACTCTCACGAGACAAAACTCGTCCTCTAAGAATAACCTAGAGGTTTAACGGCTTGTTGCACATGCTCAATGCAATCGTGTGATCTGCGAAAGTGGTCTAATAATTTCTTAGGTTTAGTTTTGATGTTTTGCTCGAGGACGAGCAAAAGATAGGTGTGGGGTGTGATTGCACACATTTATTACATTATTCTCTATTACATTTTCACATTTATCGTGTATAAATCTACTAATTTCCTTGTCTTAAATGTCGATTTTGCAGAAGATTATCATGGGGAGAAAAAAGATTAAAGCAAATAAATACCAGTTAAAATCAGATTTAATTGAATCTACTTGGTTAGTTGAGGATGATCCCAGATCCAGTCAGTTAATTTTGGTGAATCAATTCGGTTAACTTAAAGATAGATCTATGAGGATATCACCACATCCAGTACATAAATCAAGGATTAGAGCAAATATCAGTTGAAGATCAGAGCAAATCAGATAGATAACACCAAATGAAAACAGGTTAAACTCGGATTTCTATGAATCCATTCGGTTAGCCAAATATCAACGAAGATATCGTCAAATCCAGAGCCCAAACGGAGAAATCAAGTAGATATGACAACGTAACAAGAGAATCAAGATATGCTCCCCAAGGATCTGACCATTTGGCCAGAAAAGAGCCGTGGATCCGCATCTGACCATTGGCCAGAAAAGAGCCGCGGATCCGCAGCCGCAGATCTGCGGATCCGCGGCTATCCTTGCGGATCCGCAGCTATCCCAGGGTCTCTGGGGAAGCGCCAGATACCCCTATCTTCAGACGCTCACCCCCTTTTGATTTCTGCCTATAAATACTGGGATTTCTCAGTGTACAAAAAGCGATTAGACAGAGAAGGATTCTTATGCTAGTTTTCATTCTTTTTTAGTGTAGGTTTTCATTTTCATTTTATGTAATTTTTATTTCTTTGTAAGTAAAGGTTAGACTGATATTCATGTAAGTAATAGAGAGATTTATGTTGAGAGTGACACCGATGTAACCTCCTCCTTTCTTTCACCGTTTCTACAAGCAATCAAAAGTAACTTGTTTATGTTTTTCTTTATTTTAATGTTCTTCTTTGTTTTTATTTTCTTCTTCTCTCTTCTACTTTTCCTCTCTTAATTTTTAATGAGTATCTAAGCGAATCTAGTAACATTGGTATAGCATTGTTGTGTGTTTGCCACTGATATTTCATGATGATGATCTCCTTAAGATTATGTATCATTTCATTCTTATTTGTCTTGATGATGTAATGTGAATAGGGACTGAGCTCAATCTTATGGATTATGTGTTGATCGCCTCTGAAGCAAGGTAAACGTGCCAATGATCCAAGGTAGGTCATCAACCAAAGAAAGTAAATATTTCTTTTAGGTTTTCTTTCTTTTAATCCTTTAGTTTATATCACTACCATCTTTCAACTCTTTTATTCACTCTTTTTAATTTCTTTGTATAAATTTATTTTCTATTTTCTCCATCTACTCCAACCTACCACTTTCACAATTTAACATAACTTATTTTCCTTTTATTTCTAAAGAATAAGAGAAGAACTTTTAACCATTTTTTGTAACTTAAAAGAGAACTTATAAAAAGCTTCCATCGCTAGTCCTTCCTTACGGATCACGACCCGCAAAACCACTTGCTATAGCGGTATCATTGAGAACTTGCACACTTCTATTATAAATTTCTGAAATTCTGCATTTTATGTGTGCAGGTTTAATTTCAATCACGCACTTTTTTCTTCAAGATTTACTTATTTTTCAAGTTTTCTTTCTTCTCCAATTCGAATGGATCTTCTTTGGCCATCATCTCCTCTTTAAACAAGGCAGTTTCACAATAATCTCTACATTTACTTGCTTTTCAAGCCTTTAGCAAAATACCTCAAAAAATTTTAAATTGTACCTTAATTCTTTCATTGATTGTCACCGTACCTTGAAGACTTTATTTTTGTCGCCTCTCCCTGAGACCTTTGGCTGATTCATCGCCATGCCTTGGGCCATATCGGGCTTTACCCGAATGTGCCCTTTCTCTTTCATGCAACACTTTCACCCGATGCACATCCCGTCGCAGTCTTCCTTGAAGCTTCACATCGTGATAATCTCCCTTCTAAGCTTTTCATTGAAACTCTATCTCGAACTGAGTTTCCTTCTTTCAGCTTGTATATCCATTCACACTTCTCTCCTTTCAGAATTACCATGTCTCATTGGCTAACCGTGTCGAGGCCTTGTTGCACTTGGATCCGACATCCTTCTTTGTCAAGCACCCCTATGAATATTAGATTATACCATGCCTCCGGGACATACCGGACCGCCTCCAGAGCATACACTATCTCATCTCTTTCTGTAACATTGACTGTCCCAATGTCGATGACCTCGCAAGCTGAGTCATCCACCATTTTGACAGTCCCTTTCTCCTTTGCAAACAAAGAGTTGAACAGCTCTTTCTGGAAACTTACATGAACCGTACTACCAGAATCAAATATCCAGCATTTACCTTCAGAAGTGTTGTCTTTAATATATGAAGTCATTAATACTTTGATGTCAACACAGCTCATTGCTACATCAGCCTCCACAGCTTGCCCTTCTTCTTCAACCATTTTTATTGATGCTTGCAGTCCTTCTAGTGATCTTCCATGTGACAAAAGTGACACTTTCTGATGTGCGAATTGACAAGTGCACCAATCGTTTACAAGTAATAAGAAGTGGGTAGAGAATCGTTCCCATGAGGATTGATGTCTATTGAGTACCAAACTATTTTTTCTAGTTTTATTTGAATAATTAATTAAGAAGATGATTGAGAATATACTAATAAGAAAATAAAAAAGTTGGCTTTTATAAGAGAAAAGTACCAGGGCAATTGATTTCAGTAAACATACTCAAATATAAAATTATACTTGTGCTAATAATTTCTTACTATTCATGTTAACAATCAGAAGTCCTTATCCTAACTCGTATTCTCTCTCGAGCAGCACTAATTCTATCATCTAATGCAAGAGCCTACAATCTCTCAATCTAGTAGATTTACAAATTAAAGAAAGCATTAAGCATTGTGGATCTTTCTATAATTGCACAACTTTTACGTCTCAACTTATCAAGTTGTGGTTTATATTCCTATGATGCTACGCTAGGTTGTCTCCTCTCAGTCTCAAACCTAACCATCTATATAATTGCTAGCCACCAATTAATAGCAAGAAGGTCGAGAATACAAACTTAACATGCAAAAGATTAAACTTGAGAAGTAAAATAGTAGAATAGCACAAAGCAACAATATTATAACGTCATAATGTTTAGCCTCCATCAATACCCTAGCTATGGAGAATTAGCTCATATTAGAAGAGATGCAAAACATGGTAAATAATATGAACTTCATAAAATAATAAAATAGGAGAAAAAGATTAGAAAACACCAATTTAGGAAACTTTAGATGATGCCTCCTCATCGTTCTTCTTCAACTTTGAAGTGCAGAATTTCTTCTCTAAAAGCTAAGAAATTGAATTCTAAAACCTAATATAAATTTTGTTTCTATGATGAGATTATACAATTACAAGAGATTGCAGCCCTCTATATAGACCTCAGAGCCAATTACAATAAGAAACACATTAGAACTTCTAATTCAACTTCAATTTGATGTAAGAAATTCAATTCTGAATTGGACTGCAGGCAGCTGGCGTTGATTGCTGAATACGACTCATCAAACGATCGAATTGGAAAAGTTGTCAACATCAAAGTTGTAACCCTTTCAGTCTTCTTTTCATAACATATTGAATCATCAGAATCGAATTTTTTATAGCAAAAGTTATAATCAAATTACTAAAAAGTTTCTGGTCTGAATCTAATCTGTGTTCTCTGTTGAACAGTGTTCGGTTACGTAGCCGAAATTTCAGCTGGCCAGCCGAATTTTGACTGTTTGACCTCATATTTTGATAGATATTTTCTCACATCTTATATACTCTTTTGGCAGGTCTATTTGGTCTCTGGATGTCTGGATCTTGAAATATATTGTTGTAATCATCTCTTTAACATTAATTTTCTACTTTTCCATCTCTTTTTCTAATTTGTGCTTTTGACATAATTTCTGCATAAACATAAGAAATATATATCAATGCAGTATTAAATGTGTAACAAAAGAGGTATAAAAATGGTACAAAATATAGATGATAATCACAATTATCACACCCTCATAACTAACTTTTGTTAGTCCTCGAGCAAAACTCCTAATCTAAAAAGAAAAAACTAAAATCCTAAAAATAAAAATTAAAATCTAACTCACTTTCGTAAGAATCACGGTTGCACTTAGCACGTGCAACAAACCGTTAAAGCCCTAGGTTACCCCCTAGTAGACGAGTGTTGTCTCGTGAGGATTTGCAGTGAATATACCAACAAAATTCAAAGAAAGAATATAAAGAGATTAAGTAAATAAGGATAAAAAAAACTAAAGATAACTGAAAAAATAAGAATAAAGAAAAAGAAAATATTTTTGGTCAACAAGCTTTACTAGTAAATAAGTTCAATAGTTTTCATAAGCAATCATCTTCAATTTCAATCTCCTATCAAGAAATCATATCTTCTCATCCTAGAGACTTCAAATCCTAGCATACCCCATCATCCTTTCTAAGTTTTCCGATCCTATGCATCTTTGTGAACGTGTGGTAACTACTAACTTGGTACTTTGATTCAAACTTTTATACTTAAATATATTTTCAAAATATAGAAGTTTCGAAGCATTACCACTTCATTGTCCTTTAAGCACTTTTTATTTATTATATTTTTTAATATATATAACTCAAAACATAAACCAATCTTACAAGAGGAAATTTCACTCCATGAAAATAATAATTTTCAATTGAATAATTCCATGTTCACTCGACAAAAATAATAGAAATACATTTATAATTAAAAATATATCAAAATATCTTAAGTTGAAGAAGAAGAAACTCTAAACAGCCCTAAAAAGTCATAGAAATCCTAAAATATCAAATAAAAATACCTAAAGACTTTGGCTAACAATCGACTCATAAACTCACAATCTAAACATTAAAATCCTATCAAAGAAAGTTTCTTTCGGTTTCTGGTGGCTCTTTGATCCCCATCACCATGGGAAGAATAAGCCAACTAAGAATAGGCTAAAGTACAGTAATTCACCTAATAAAGGACAAAAACGATAAGGAAATAACAATGGGGTTCCCATCAAGATGGAAGAGGGGGAAGGGAAAGAAGAGGGGGAATATGAATTCAATTGAGAATCAAAGTAAGATGGGTTGGTTTGATATTTCCACCCCTAAATTAACCATATATGCTCCCCTACACGTATTTAGACAGTAAAAGATCTTAAAATAAAAAAATTACAATTAGTTGCCTGCTTAATTAGATTAACCATTTACATTCACCTACCAAACACTGGGGGGTCAATCGATTTTCCATGCAGGCCAAAGGATTCTCACCATTCCAGGACCAACTGAACTAGACAGCCGGTAGTTTAATGTACTGTTTGTCAGGGCCAACCAAGCAATCCTATGATTCAGACAAACAACTAGGGATATTTTTTCACTTTTACCTCTTTTACTCCATATTTGGAAGCGGAATTCATTTGGTAACGGAGTCCTAAGATTTGGTGGAGTTCCTCCTGGACCAAGGATCCCTTGTTTGGGAGAGTACAGCCGCATAAAATATGGTGCTGAGCTGGAATTCTGTGATTCCCTGTAATATAACATTGCCCTTCTTAGCTCTGGAGTACCACATCCACACTTGTCTCTGATCATGTAGGTCTGTGTACTGATGATGATTATTTTCTTTCCTTCCCTCAGTAGGACGACAGCCAAGTTATTTGACTCTCATAATATTACCATAGCCCATAGAATCACTAATATCATTATACAACTAGATAGGCAAGGTACTAGATGTAAACTCTGAATTTGGACCCTTGGAACACTACTGCCATATAATCTGTACGGCTATTCTCTTCTTGCATCATGTGAGTCATCACTTTGAACTTGCCCAGCCACAAATGAACCAATCCTTCAGCTCCCTGATGAAATTCACCGCAGAACCTCCAATGCCAGTAGTGGATCTCCCAACTTGAAGTTCACCAAATAAGGCCAATACATGCCAGTCCATGCCCAATCTCCCAGCGTTGTATGTACAACCACCCTCTCACAGGTCTGGACTCCCGGCTCTGCTTTCTCAAATAATCAAACACATCAAAATTTGCTTGTGATTGTGAAAAATGATTATCTTATTTGAGAAATTGAACTATTGCTTCCATGTTTTTGAGCAATTAACATAGAATTGAGTTTGTCAGAACTCATGAATCCACAAATAAAGACAATGTCCATAGGGTCAATTTGACGAATCTACAATATCCAATCTCAACTAAATCATCCACCTCGCATAAAAAGAGATAGATAACTTAGATCCAACACTTTGGTTGACTCTTATGATTTGCTGATTAAGATTCTCCTGGAGTAGTGAGTTTCTAGACTCGGGGAGGCTTATTCAGAACATCTTATTTAAGGCTTTGTTCTGTTTTGTTGGAAATAACACAGAGACAACCCACAAAATCCAAGATGGTCGTTTATTATTAGACTCTGGGAAATAGTCCCTGAGCAACATGTACACAAGATCATTTGAACAAGAATACTAATTGATCCTGAGATATTCACCAAATTGATAAGTGAAAACTAAATTCAGGTCAAGACCAAAATATTCTATACAAACTATAAGAATTTTTTACCAAAACAGAAACTGAAAATTGTTATTGGTAGATGCTATAGAGTCACCAAAGAAACCTAAGCCTACACCTTCAAGCATTCAGGCTCAACCAAAGTTTGACTCAATTAAAACAGGATACGCCTAAAAAATCCTGATAGCAAAAAGAATCTTAAATTCTTGTAACAGTCAATTGTTACAGCACCTGCAGATCCTATTCACATGCATGATGCTGTTTGTTTGCTCCACTTTTTCTTTTTATTAATTGTTCATTGCTCCACTTCTTTACTGTTCACATTCTTTTCTGCTGTTCATTGCTCCATTACCATTTTTTGACTCTTATTCTTACATTTCTAAACATATCCATCATCATTCAAAAATATTTGACTCCTAAAGTTATGCAGAGAAGCTCGCACAACACAGTAATTGCATATAAGACAATTAGCTCAAAAAGACAATGCAACCAAAAGTAAAGTGTAAAAGTATCCTACATAAAATAATTTCAAGATCTTGTTGAATTTGACTCATTGGAATTCATATCTTAGGTTGAGTCTAAAATTGAGAGGCATTATTTTCAGTTTATTTAACGAGTCTTTGGGATTCATATGGTTGTGAAATTGTCAGGATTTTGTGAAGGTTATACATGAAGTGTTTTTGAGAGGGTTTTCTGTGTATGGCTTTGCGGGAATTTGTGAGTCTCTTGGGGAGACTTAGAAAGATTTTCTTGAGATTGTGTGAAATTTTTTGTGATTTAGGTTGAACGTAATCAAAATAAATTAGTAAAAATACCCCATGTTTGTGTTATGTTATTCTTCTTTGCATTGCTCTGTCATAACAAACTAGAGCATTGCTGATTGGGCTATTATCGTCGTGAAGAAAATGGTTGCAATCATGCAGCTTGAGGTTGAGAAGTTCAATGGAAGTAATGATTTTGGTATGTGGCAAATGAAAGTCCAAATCTATTGATCAATAAAGTTGTACACAAAGCATCGGAGGGCAAATCAGCAAAACATGTACAACTGAAGGATACGAATTGGATAGAGTTTAAGCTCAAGGTTGTGAGCACCATTCAATTATGTTTAGTAAATGAGGTTCTTTAACATGGAAAATGCTCAAAAATCTTTACATGGAAAGTTTTTGACTAATTTATGTTTTCCAAAAAAAACAGCCGTATAGACCGTCAATGAAGGAAGCTACATCGTCACATGAACACCTTAATTTAATTAACGGCATAATTTCTCAATATCTTACAATTGGCATTAAGGTTTCAGAAGAGGATAAACAAAAGTATTTGTTGGCTTTTTTTGCCACCTTAATTTGGGCATCTTGTAACAACTTCAACTTATAGATAAGATTAAATAAAATTTTGAGGATGACACTTATGCTCTTGTATCAAACGAGAGTAAGAAAAATGTTGTTGAGGAGTCCCATATTGTTGTAAATCACATGAAGAGGCTTTTATAGCAATAGAAAAGGTAAGAGAAAGGAGACCAAACTTTGTAAGAAAATATTTGTCAAGTTATGAGTAACTTGCGCAAAAAAAGAGGCGTCAATGAGTTTTTTTTTTTAAAGAAAGTTGCAAGAAAAGTTCTAAAAGTTAGAGAAATTAAAAAACATTGTTAAGAAGTGACAATAGCATAGAAAGGTTTTGAAAACATATGCTCACATAATGAGAGTATCTACCACTCATCAAGTTAATTATTTTGCATTTGAAAGCCTTGAATCATATGTGCCGCATCCCGCAGTAGATATTTATTCGTTGCATATGAGCCGGTTAATGAAGAAAGAAAGCTTACAGGGATTCATGACACCTCTAAAGTTTTTGGAACAATCAAAGAATTTATAAGAGCATGGTCATGTGTTTACTATAAGCCACTTTTGCAATCTTTTACGTCTAAGTGCTTTGGAATCTAGTGGATCCAGCTATTCAGCTAAAGATGGAATTTTGCCTGAAAGGCAATCATATTGTTACTAGAGGAAGAGAATTAGAATTGCATTGAATACGCAGAGTATATAGCTTGAAGGTGACTCTATGGTGGTTATACAATGGTTGCAGAGAGAGGGATCTCCTAGAGGTCTTGCAGCAATTACGCTTGGTAATACTCGGCTTTAGACTTTTAATCTCAGAGTTTCCAGGAGAGTCATAATTTCTATAAAGGAAATGTAGGGGTTGACTTCTTGGTCAATGAAGGCGCGTCTGGAGTTGTAGTAGGGTACTAGAGGCTAAATCTTCCGATGAAATTGCAAGATCTGGGCCAGACAGATAGAGACGGTTGCTTTTTCACGTGTTGAGTGAGAAAGCATTTATTTACAAAAAAGGGGAAGAGAATAAGAAATTAGTATGTGCTCCAGGGAGGGAGAGTGGATCAGTCAATTTCGACACAGTTCTGCATTGAATTTCCTACATTCATTGCCACTGATATTTGGAGGAATTAATGCTCATGTGGACTTTGTTATAGTGTAATGAAAAACTCAGAATGAGTAATTCAAGTGGGTGGAGTTGATTGTGAGTTAGGGATGATTGATTTTCAGTCAATGAGGAGCTTTGTTGGATTTGATTCAAATACAATTTGGACTGAGTCTAAATTTAGCTGCATTATTTATTTATTAGTTGATTTGAAGTTGTGTTAGGATTTGGTAAGGGTTATATAGTAAGTGCTTCTGAGAGGGATCTTATGTGGAAATTTAGGAGAGTTTCTTCTAGAGATCAACTTTTAGAAGATAACTTGAAAGATTTTTTGTGATTTTTATTTGGTATTTAGGTTGAATGTGTGATAGAAACAAATTAGTGAATTCTCCACAATTTTTGGTCAATCTGCATTCTTCTTCCTCCTACTCGACGGCGAATAGATCAAACCCTAACTAATTAAGACTCCATCTAGAAAACAAAAAATAATAAAGAAAGAAAGGAAAACCTGATGGCGTTGGGCCGACTGCGAAGCTCAGGGGGAAGCTTCCGATCGTTGACAGCGTCGATGACCGAGGCGAGGCGGTGGGCTTGCTGCTGTTGCCTCTCCTGCGGCTGGGGACGTGAAGAAGAAGAAGAAGAAGAAGAGCTGGGGTCCACATCAGTGTGATCAGCCTGACGAATCCAGACGGAGGAACGGAAGGAAAAGAGAGCTGGAGCAGAAATCCGCAAAACAATAAGCGGTGGACGAGTCGCGAGCCATCCAACCATCGTCGACGCAGACACAGCAAGAGCAAGAGCAACAGAGATTAGAGTTCCGGATCCGGATGGATTGGAAGCTGGGAACCCCCCGGGAATACTGTGAACTTAGACGAGAGAGTCTATCTGATTCTGATTCACTCCCGAGAAAATAAACTAGCGTGACAACGAGAGGCGAAGAGGAGAGAGAGGGGAAAAGAGAAGAAAGAGGGGGAAGATGGAAGAGGGGGAGGGGAGAGCGGGGAGAGGGGGAGCGCGAGGGGAGACAGCCCGGCTCTCTCTGGATTTTTTTATGGCTCTCTCTGCTAGGAACCGGATATTTTTACCCCCAAAATGCGATCAAATCATCTCATGGATTAAGGCACCCCACCATTTAACTAAGGCACCTTTGATCCTCTCATTTTACTCTTTTAACTATCAACACCCTTCTTCCATCTCTCTCTCTCTTCCTCTTTCTCTCTCTCTGAGTTCTCCTCCCTCATATCTCCTCTCACACTCAAGCAGTCATCAATGTATCGCCATTGTCGACTCGCAGTCGCCGTTGACATGCACAGCAGTCACCATTTTGTATGTATTTTCTGAGATTTTTTTTAGATTTTTCACAAATTCATAAAATGTGGGTTGAATTGTTAAATTTGATGAGTTGTATTTAACTTTTAGAGTTATGATCTATTGTATTTGTAAGTAAAATGCAAAAAATTCGAGTTTATTGATGTAATTTCTCAAAAAAATTCAAAAACGGCCTATAGGTTCGCTGTGATTTTTGTGTCTATTAGGTCGAAGACGACCGAACAGTTTAACAGTTGTTCAGCGATCGACGACCGAATAATTGTTACACTGTTTCGGTCATCTTCGATCGAACAGATGAATTCTGTTTGGCCGAACGGAGCCGAGCAAAATCTCATGTTCGGTTGTTTCTGGCCGAACAGTAAATAATTCACATGTAGTCGTCCGAAAAAAATTTAAAATGTTTATATCTTATTTTTCTCCATCGCAGGCATGGATACTGTGCAGACCCTTCTAGCGTCCGTCCTACAACCTGCCGTAGACGAGGTGAGTCCTTATCCACCATTATTCCTGAAATAGAGGATGCTCCCAAATAGAGGAGGGCGAAGGAGATGAGGAGTCAGAAAAGTTGACCGCGTCATTTTCGGGTAGTCTGACCGATATTACATTGTTGTGGAGTTTTAAAACTCATATAGCGGCATACATTTGGAATGCTGATTAAGAGATTAATTTTAAGTTTTTTTTTTGGTTGAATATATAATGAAACCTAGTTGATGTTATTGTGCTAACAACAAATTTTTCAGGAAAGAGAACCACTCAAATGCATCTCTCATACAGCAAAATTGAGTGATTGGGAATGGGATGATAACACATCAAATCACCATTTTGTTACGTATATTCATCAATCTGGACAGCAAAGGTTGACAAGCATTTCCTACCAAAAGGGCAAATAGAGTTCATATCTCTGCATTCGTGGAACGGTGTCAACTCGAGACGAATACTTTTCACATGTCGTTTGGTGAAATGACCATCACACTGGACGATGTTCCCACACTTGTAGGTATACCAGTGATGGGTCATTTTGTGAACATAACCCAGAATACCTGATGCCCGAGGAATGCTTGTTAGTTTACTTAGTGTGTTACCTCAAGAGACAGATGATGAGTTAGGCATGGTCCAGGGGGCTCAATTCAATTGGAATGCCTTCGATCCAAGTTTTCCAATGTCATGGATTCTGCATCAGAAAGACGTATTGAGTGCGCTGCCATAGCTTTTCTGTTGTATTTGGTCGGCTGCACTCTCTTCAGTGACAAGAGTGGAACGAGGGTTTCCATCGACTACTGACTTCGGTCAGGTGTCATTCTATGCCTGGGGAGCTGATGCATTAGCATACATGTACAGGCAGGTAGGGTATACTTCAAGAGATGGAGTTAAGCATATTGCTGAATATCTACCACTTCTGGAGGTATTATTAAACCTTTCACACGGTTATGGGCATAATATTTTATATGAGTATAATGTGATTTGATCAACAGACATGGATCTATGAGTAATTTCCCAGCTTACATCCCTATACAAATGATCTTCCGCGAGCGTGCATGTGGGTATGGTGTGGATCGGCGAGTAGCTCATTGGAAAGCATGCAAGCAATACGTGCGTCACTTGATTGCTTGTGGGCCCATGAGGTAAATTATTATCATACATAATTGTAATGCTTTTTTAATGAGCATTTATATTAACAATGCTTGTTTTCATTTGTAGGTGGTATGGAATCCATACTAGAATTTCAGAGATCGTCATCCATTACATCCAATTTGTTTTTTTAGTGAATGTCTAAAGTGTATCGATGTACTCGAATCCTACCATCCAGAAAGGGTGCTTAGACAATTTGGTAGGGTCCAATTATCCCGCCCTCGCCACTTAGTCCGGAGAAGGTTGGAAGAGGGTTGACTACAAATAAATATCATGTGTCCTACAATTTGGTAGGGTCTAGATTATCTCACCCTCGCCACTCAATGTATTCAAAATGTCTCTTGGCTGAACAAGAGTCTTCGACAAATCTACAGTCAAGTTATCTTCTTCTTTTGAAAGTCTACCGATAAAGGAATGTCCTTCTAAATTTTCGGCCGAAAAATGGTTATGAATATCACACACAATCATAATAACCCACCCACTTGTATTGGAAAACTCCTTGCCATTCAGTAGTAACGGACAACCGCATTTCTTACTTCATGTACTCCTTGCCCCCTTTTTATCTTGAGCCTTCACATTTTTATTTCTGTAAGTTCCCTCTTTATCACAACTTAGGAGTTCCCTTCCATTTTTTGAGTTTCAGAGACATCATATCTCTTGACAACGAGAAAAAAATCCTTGTGCCATTGCAACTTCTCGAGCCCATTTTATCAATATCTCTCGACTTTCAAAAATCTTATACGTGATGAAGTCTTTACCATAATCAACTCTTATAAGCTCAGTACCGACGTTGCTATATCGGGAAGAAGTCTGCTCCTGCAAATGGTTCGAATGAGAAACACATGGTTAACTCTGTATAGTCGAACAAAAAAAACAATGAGAGCTCTCTGTTCGGTTAAGATCAGCCAAACATTAAGTCTATGTTCGACCGAGACCCACCGAACAGAGAGCTCATGTTTAGCCGAGACCAACCGAATATTTAATCTCTATTTGGTGGCTACCAACCCAATAGAGAATTACAGTGTTTGTTGTAATTCTCTGTTCAATTGGTATCCGCCTAATGAATATCATATGTTCGGTGGTGTACTGTGGAACACATGTTATTAGTTCGGCTGTCGAGCGTCGAACGGAGACGAAATCAATACCCCAAAATTAATATTTTTGGTAATTTTAATCGATAATAATTAACCTTCTCGGTGTTGGCATGCTCCAGAGTTGTTAGTTGCTTCTCCATTAACGCCCACGACGAAATATAGGTTGATTTTAAGTGTGAGAGTAGGTAAATTCTTTTAGGGTTTGAAGCTTGGGGATTGGATGAGTGAAGGAAGAAGATGAGGTGGGTGCCTTAGTCACTTTGAGTGGGGGTGCCTTCATAAGATGGGGGTGTCTTCATCAATTTTGATTGTTATTAATATTATTAAAAATTTAAGGGTACGAGTCAATTTTAATTGGGCTAAAAGGGTCATTCAAGATAAAGGGTTTTAAGTGGGGTGCTTTAATCACATTTTGGGGTGAAAATATCTGCTCCCCTCTCTTTTAGGGACAGACAGACCAACAAAGTCGAAGAAAGAGTCACGAAAGAAATCTCACTTCGCTCGGTTTGATAAAAAAATAAACTAGTATACCGCGGCTGTCGGTGAGAAACTGACCGAAGGAGGGAAAGAGGAAGAAGAAAAAGGAAGAAGGAGGAGGAGCTGAGAGAGAGAAAAAAAAGGGGTCGACGTTGTTCTCTCTCGTACAGCTGAAGACAGACGGACGAACAGATGGGCGGACAAAGTTTATATATGAGTTGCGGGAGAAAACCTCCCTTCGGTCAGTTTTGACTAGTATACTTCTTGGCGGTGGAAACCAATCAACTAACTGGCCTCCTCCTCTGCGCCTCCTTCACCTCTTCCGCGACCCTCCCCCCTCCTTGACCCTCAACCCCCCTGGCGGCTCTGTTGGCCCGCGGTTACGATCATCCGGTTTTATAGTTTTGATGATAACAAAACATATGTGATTATTTAGTAATAATCAAGTTCAAGTGTTTAAGTATATTTCAAGGTTCTAAGGATTCAAGGAGTTTTCTTCCTCTACAGGAAGGTATTGAAGACTCAAGAAGATTCAAATACGGGATTAAAGCTCAAAGCATTCAAATATCGCTAAAGGAGAAGATCTTATAATCACTCAGAGCCTTGTAAAGATATTAGTTTGTTAAAGTGTATTATATAGTTGTGATGCTCAAGAAGTTACACACACAAAATACACGATTTCAAAAAATACAAGTTTTGATAGTATTAGTATTTTTGCCTGTTTGATTTTGATGCATGTCTCATAATTTTTCAAAATTTGATAACAAGTTTAGAATATGTATTTCATCACCTAGACATGGCTATATTACCCATAAACCAATACAAAATAGTTTGAAATTTTTTTGAAACTCAAATATATCAAGAAAAATTGTTTCAAGCCAAACCGGTCGACCGATGACTGTTTCAAGCCATAATGGTCGACCGCCCGGTCGATCGGGCTTTTGGCCCCTGATCTTGATCTTGGGGCCACGCTCTCCCCTGGCTGAGGAAGCTTCTGAATCTTTATTTATTTTTGAATTTATCTCTAAATTGTGAGCAGATTGGGCTATTCAATTTGGGCTTCAAGTGGTATTCAAATTGGGTTCTTTCTTGGGCTTCAAGAAATCCACGAAATTATCTCTAAAATAGCAAGTATTAGGCCATAATTTCTCTTTTCCCTTTTCCTTAATTACTGATGTACACATGAGACAAGAAATGTTTAGTAGAAGATTTTTATTAATAAAACATGCATTGAAATGTAGAAAAATATGCAAAATCGTGAGCCGATCACGTATATACGTCGCAGTAACGTCTCCATACCCGCGGGATCGGAGCGTTATAAGGGGGCATTGAAACAACTCAACACCAACTTCAGGCGCATATTGCCAACCTCCAAAGAACCTAGGTGTAGACGCAGCCGGAGGACGAACCTGGGGCAGAGGAGACTCGGGTCGTCGACCCATCACGAACCTGAGGTGGTCCAAACTGACCTCTCCTCTACTGAAGACCGCTCTTACAACAAAACTGAATCGCCTCATTTCGAACGAGAGGTTAGCACGGTCACTCGGTCAGACTCGGAGGGGGATCGAGGAGTTATTGTAACGGTCTCAGTTTTTAATCACCAAATTACCTTAATAAAAAATGTAATCCTTAGACATTCAGATAATCACTTATAATTTTGACAGCATCTCCTCTATAATATAGAGTCTGTCTTGATATAATATCAAATTTTGGACAACACCGGTTTAACACCCTGTTCCTGGAATACGCACTTAGATACGTATTCTGATTTTTTATCATATTTTTTCAATTTAGTTTTTGTTTTTGTTTTTGTTTTATGATTATTTGTGTGATTGTTTTGTATTGGATCCCGATTCGTGGACTCAGAGTCAGCCCTAGTTTGAACCGAGAATCCGATCCTAGTGTATTACTCGATTTGATCTTTTTACTAGTCAGATTTGATCAGTTTCAGTTTCAAACATCATTTTTTTATATTTTAGATTTTTCATGATTTTCTGAAAATTTCAAAATTATTCTGCAAAATCTTCAAAACCGGTGTCGATCGGTATCGCTGACCGATTCTCGGATTTTTAGTTTTCAAATAGAGTCAAATTTCTAGAAATAGCTTTTATATATTACTTCTTAAATCTTATTTTCTATCTAAATGCATTTTTTGAGATTTTTCTGAATTTATCGAAAATCCACTGTTTTTGGTGTCGACCGGTATCGCCGGAAAATTTCAGGATTTTTAATTTGAAAAATAGATTTAATTTCTTGAATCTGATTTCACTAAGAATCTTAAAATAATATTTTTTATTTTTGCGAATTTTTTGAAACGTTTCTGAAACAGTCAATTTTTACCCGCATTAAATAATATTTTCTTTTTTTCTTTTCCCTTTCTTTCTTCTCCACCTGCTCCCGTCCTTTCCTATGCTCTGCCGACAACCACCCAGCCCCCCATTTCCACCACACATAATCCCCTCCCTCTCCCTCTATAACGCCCCAATCTCGCAGGTACGAGGACGCTAGGCGACGTATATACACAGGGTGAAAATACCCTCACGTACGTACGCTAAGCCTCAGTACAGGAAATAGCCTCCATATACACAAGAGTTTCAGCATTAAATAAGTACAAGAATACCTGCAAAAAGAGGTTAGTGATCATAACAAATATGAAAAAAGGGATAAATAAGATAACAGAAACAAATCACAAAGATACCTATGAATGGTCTCGATGATGAATCTCTTATGCGAATCTAATGAAATATCTGACAATATGATAACTCGATCTCCAACCTGGGCACGCAAACTCAGGGTTGTCAGAAAGTGACCTAGTGAGTGGTAAAATGAAGGAAGTAATAATATATACTACAGTAGTACAATCATGATAATATATAATATCCATCAATACCTAGTTTGTTATAATAATATTATTTAGCAGTACTATAAAATCATCATTACCTAGCATATTATTCGTATGTATATAAATAATAACCTGACAGTGTCCGTAGAAAACATGAATAATCTTACTATAGTGTCACGAGTGTCCAAGAATAGTGCGTGCATGAATAATATATATGGCACAGAAAATACATGAAATGCAGAGTATATGTGTACATGAGTAGTATGCTATCACAGAAAGTGTAACATGTATCAGGAAGTGGAATAAAGTAGACAGGTCACATGAGGAACATGATAGTTGATAAATTATCAGGAATAGTAACAAGTATAACTAAACAATAGGATACATGTATCAGATAAGTCATGTTATTTATACAATAATAACAATCAGTACCACTTGATATTTTAATCAATCTGTTCTAGTGTCCCATACTAATGGCAGTTCATACTGGAGTCCGCACTCCAGTCGAACCCATCCGGACATGGCATACGGGTACCATTATCCAAACGAGAGAGTGACCAAATAACAAGTGTTCCTGTCGTCACTATTATTGATACCGTTTTATTATGTTAATTGGAAACCAAATGGTCAAGGAATTCTAATCGGGTGTATGTATCCTGTGCATACCCGGGATCACGGCCTTACCAAGACTCCCTGACTGCTGAAACCAGGGCCAGCCCACTAGGGCGAAACAAGTAACCAGAAACGGGAAATAGGAAGGTAGCCAGCACTACCATGCCCCCTGCAGTGGGACTAACAATGGATCCAGACATCCACCCGACAAGACCTAGTCAACCGTCAAGTCTCCCCCATTCTCAAGTCATATTTATTATGGTTAAAGTACACAATGTATCAAGCAAGTACAGTGCATGGTACATGTAACACGATAACAGGGCATGAGCTCTATTGATATCATGAAACAAGATAACGGGAAACGAGAAAAAATATGAGATGTGAGATTCTAGAGGTGGCCCCCATGGCATGGACCCACATGGCACCTAATTCCACACATCGCATATCAACAGCTCCCATGTCCAGTAACGGGAATATCAATATCCATAACGGGAAACAATCATGTAACGGGAATACTGGAATATCCATGAGCAATAATTCATGTAATACATACAGTGATCCATGCAAAAGGAATACAGAGACAATCAATGCATGTATAACAGTGAATCTATGTAATAGAGGTATAAAACATAAAATAATAGCGTACATAATATCTGTGCAATGGTATCCAATGTATTAATGTATCCGTGTACCAGTGATTCAATAACATGCAATAGCAGTGTCGGTGTATCAATATCTGTGTACTAGTGAGACATGGACATGGAACAACATGAAATAATGGTATCTAATGTAACGGGTATTGACATATATTAGAATGTTCGTGGGACAGTGATACTGGCACGAGAAATGACAGTATCGAGTATCCATGTATCAGTGGTCATGAACATGAAATAATAGTGTCATGTATAGTGTAACAGATATTTACATGCAATACTGTGTCCAGTGTATCGGTGGGTCGGTAATGGTGATAATGTAATAGTGACAATGTCTGGTATAATGGAGTTCGCATGTATCAGTGTACATATAGCAGTATTGCGTAACCATAACAGATGTACACAAAGTGACAATGTCCAGTGATGTGATAGATGTAACTAAAACATGTGGAGGATTTACTCATATCCATGATTTATTAACTAAAGTAATCACTCAATTGATTAAACATGAATAACTATAATTTATAAAATAAAAACACTCACAAACTAGCCATGGAGAGGTAGCTCTCTTTCCCACAATCGCAATGATTCCAGGATTGTCCAATTCGGAGTCCGGATGCTCCAGATATCGCCCGAACACTAAAAATAATATAAATGAGCTAAATATGTAATAATAAGAATTAAATGCATTAAGTATTATTTACAGGGGGTTTTATAAAAAAATTAACTTTATTCGTTTTTTTAATGCGGGTTTGGGTGGCTAACGGGTCGGGTTTAGATCCACAACCATACCCAAATATTTAAGTAATTGGTTATAGGATAATGGGTTAATGGGTTGATAATGGATTCAGGCTTGGGTTTATATCCAAAATCCTAACCCACAAAGGTTATTGGGTTCGGGTTTACACCCGAACCCAATACAACTGTTTGGTGTAAATTCTTTATTTGATCTTAAATAAAGTTACAACAGATCCATTATCTGATTATAAGAGAGGGAAGATATTCAAGCTCAAATCTCCCTTTTGTTTAATGCCGGGTTCTTGATGTAGCGATAGAAAGTGAATCTTGTTTTTCGTTGACCGGGTGAACGTCACGATCTCTTGGGAATCTTCTCTTTGGATGGTGATCGAAGTAACACAGCTTCTGTCCAACAAAAATCTCAAAGAGACTTTAGGCAAGAACCAACTTGAGCTCAGTAAGTTGTTAGAAGAGTTTTTCTCCTTTGTATTTCTCAGCTGGAGATTCTGGTCTTTCTAAGGCTTATAACCGAAGTTCTTCTGACCAAAATTTTTTGACCCCTCTTCTATAGCAAACTGAGCTATTTATAGGGGTTTCAGAGGTAAAAGTGTCCCCTAAAAATACTCCATAGTGGGGGTTAACTCTCTCATTACGTGGGCAGTAATTGATCAGGTAATGAGGGCAGTTATAACCGAGATGCGGGCTTTGTGCCTCGCGATTTATCATTGAGGTAACGCTTGAGAAACGCGAACTTCAAGTTTTGCGTTAAGGTTTATGTGAGGCGCGAGCTTCGGGCTCTGCGTCTGGGTATTACATGAATGCAAGTTCCAAGCTCTGCATCTTGGCCATTGTAGTGAGGCAGAGACACGGGTTTCGACCCTTGCGTCTTGGTACTACGGTGATGCTGAGGCGCGACTTTCAAGCTCTGCGTCTTGGTCATCATAGTGATGTTGAGACGCAGATTTCAATCCTCACGTCTTGGTGCTGTGCTAGTGGCTTGCGTCTAGAGTCTGGACTCTGCTTTCTGATGACTTATCCTCAGTGATTTTTTGAACAGTCTATAGAACCCCCTCCAAATTTTTCGATATTCTGCGGTCGACTGGGATGGATTTCGAAATACTTTGAACTTTGGTCGAATTAACGTTTCTCATTATTGCACTGACAATCATTTGAGATGCTCTCAGTTTGATCATGTTTGAAATGTGGTCTTCGTGAGTGTACTGTAGAACCCTTTGAAGCCACCATAGAAAATCATCGTGAGTGTCTAGATACGCAGTCCAGACCTCCTCAGTGCTCTGAGCTGGTTGCTGGTGTACTGTTGAATAAGGGGTAAACAATCGTCTGCTTGTACCAGTGTACTGTTGAACTGATTGCAGAAGCAAAGACTGAATGCAAGTCTTGTAGTCACAGAGGTCATGTTGTTTCAAAGACGCAGTCCTTGTTCGAAGTGGGGACACATCTATTACTTTGCTGAAGAAACGCGGCCACTGAAGGGACATGATCTTTGAAGTGAAGACGCAGCTCTCACCCTGTTGACTAGACGCAGCTTTTACTTTGCTGAAGAAACGCGGCCTCTGAAGGGACACGGCTTTGTTAAATGGGAGTCTTGCGTTCTAGGCGCGTTGCCACGTGTCTGGCGCTGTTGAGGGGACATCTTTCCCTTAATGCGCGAAATTCGTATCCATTTAAGACACATGCCACGCGTCGGGCGAGGATTAGGCCTCGAGACATGCATCGCGTATCTCTGCGAATCACTGTGCTTATAAAAAACAACAGTCTTTCAAGAGTCATCATTAGACTCTTCTTCTTCTTCATTGAGCTTCGTATTGAGGGTTAAGAAAAGCTTAGAGCTTTCTCCGTTTTCCTTCATCTGTGACACCAATTTCACGGTTGCAATGGCACCAAAGATAAAACATGTTGCCTCGTCCTCGAGGCTGCTGCTTCCAAGGCTCAAATGGGTGGTCCTCCCACGCAGGAGGCCCCCATTTCAGGTAATAAAACAGCATTTGAACTGATTTCCGTCATTGAAGAGGTTTAAAGAGTTCTCTTAACTCTTAAGTCTCTTTTGAATGTGAACCGCCAAACGCGAGGCTCATGCCCATGTTTGAATTTCAGATACGGCTCTTGGATTAGTACAAGACGCGGGTTTGATGACCTTCGCGTCTTCGCTTCATCAGCTTGAGTCCATATCTACCTGTTGAACGTGGTGAAGGTACACCTAGAGGGGGGGTGAATAAGTGTACGGCTAATCTAATGAACTAAATGCGGAATTTAAAACTTAATTGCTACAATACTTAATGCAACCAACGAGTGTAGCCGAATTCCCGGTGAAGGGTTCTGGACTAGCTCCTCTTGATTCCTCTGAATAAGAGTTGAGGAGCTATATGAAATTCTTGTGGTTAAGCACAAGTGAGGCACACACAAACAAGCCAAGCATATAATATCTGATATGACAAAATGAATGATGCAAGGCACAAATATAAAGAGAGAGAGTTAAGAGTCAATGGATCAAACGCAAACAACAAGATGTGCTTCGAGGTTCGAGCACCGAGCTCTACGTCCCCGCCTTCACCGAGAAGGATTTCCAATCCACTAACTTGTCCACCTAGGACTCCCACACAGGGAACCTCCACCAAGAATTTTGGGGCAATACAATAACGAGGAGTACCAAACTCCTCTCTCAACTAATACAACCTCCACCGAGGCAACACAAACACCACCTCATACAAGAGGGGTAGGCCCTTAGCCAAACAACCACAATCCACCTCTTCACAAAGAGGGATACAAATCCAAACTCCACCTCACACTAGAGGGAGCAAACCACAACCTCAACCTCTACCAATGAGGGAGCTAACCACCACTCCAAATTAACCTCTACCGAAGAGGGATATCACAAATGAAAGGGTATAACACTTGGTGGTATCCACAACCACAAACAAATTCTTTTCCCACAAATAAAAGATCCTATAGAAAGGATAAAATGATATGGCTCAAATGTGGAAAACAAAGTGTTTTGATCAAAGAAAATCACTTGGGAAAAACACTAAAAAGATATGGAATTATAGATCAAAAACCAATTCCCAAAAGCCTATTTTCTTTGAAATAACAAACACTTTAAAAACAAAAAGGAATAGCAATTTGAACCCAAAACTTTTTGCTTAAAACAATAGAAGAGATCTGAAAATTTTGGCTCTAAAAAATTTGACAAAATAGTCCTCTGAATGGGGTATTTATACTCCTCCAAATAAACTAGCCGTTGGAGCTGATTTTCAGCTCTGGCGGCGGGCGGTCGACCGGCCCGGTCGACCGCCAACGGTCAAATTTTTGACCGCTGGAGGCTAGCGGTCAACCGCCCGGTCGACCGTCCTAATCCAGAGAGCAAATGCTCTCCGGCCGGTCGACCGCCCAAGCCTTACGGTCGACCGGTCCGGTCGACCGCGCCCACCCGAGAGTAGGGTACTTGCAGTCGGTCGACCGCCCGGTCGACCGGCCCAAGTGGCTGGCCAGCATGCACGTTTTGTGCACGTCGAGCCTGGCAGGCACAGTTCTAAGACAGAAAAACTGGGTTTAAAATATTCTAAAAAATCCCATAAATTCCTTAAAAATTCACAAAAATAGTTTTATCATAATACATTGAAATACAAACTTGTGTGAAAAATTTCAACACAAATATCAATCTTTTTGAACCATTTTGTGACTTACAAATTTTGCCGAAAACCAAAAACATATTTTTTCAAACTTGGATTTTTGAATTGAAAATACGCTTTGTCCAAAACTCATCCAAATACAAAAACATGATACTTAAACACTTTTAGGCATGTTGCATATGGACATAAGTCTAATATACATGAAACATATATATATCCATGTTTTTGACAATAAATCCGAAAATATGTTTTGTTAAAACACAAAACCTAAAACACATGAATAGGCATATCAAAATGAGTTTGTCTAAGATATGAAGCATACATGTATATAGAACAATTCTAATATACATAAAACTAAGTAAACTTGTTTTGATATAATATCTATTCATGAAAACTAATATCGGTTAAACCAAAAACCGAAAACCAATATCCAAAACATAAAACAAGTGTGTGTTGTGAACTTGAGCATATCACACTATCTAATCTTTACAAATAGATCTAAACACAGAACTAAACTATGTACCGAGGTCTTCTTGACGAACTCTGTCTTCAAGACGACTCGATCCAAACCGTGATCCACCGAGCTTGACTCCAACGAGTGCTATATATGATCTTGATGCTCGGGCTCTTGAATCACCATGTGAGAAGCTCCAAAACTCCTTTGTTGAAGCTAATCACCAACTAATATCTTGATTAAAGATTTGAAACTAAACATCACAAGATTATTAGTAAACATAACTACATGAGTTAATCATCATCAAAACTAGAGTGGAAGACCTCTGGGCCAACACGTGGGCCTCGTTGAGCCTTGCGTTTTGAACTCAATACTCAGAATTTCTCTAAGTGAGGAAGGTTCCGACGCGGACTTCATGTGATCCTCGCGTCTTTAAGGTCAGGCATGGGTTTTATTGGGTCTCGCGTCTGAGTCCAACACTTAGAAAAATTTCTAAGTTAAGGATTTGAAATGTGGGCTTCATGCAAGCCTCGCATTTTTTGAGTCTAGACGCGGATTTTGCTGATTTTCGCGTCTGGATTCACTCTTGCGTTTGAGTTTCAAACACTTAGCCATTTTCTTTTAGATTTCTGACTAAGTGTTGTCTTTATTGCAGTGTGATATTCTTCTGACCCTCTATCCAAGAAGTGCCACTTTGGGCACATAGGTGGCGCTGATCGTAATCTGACATTCGCGCTTCAGAGGACTGCTCCTGTGACTACTAGTAAGTCAAAGGAGTGAAAGGAGAGGATCACCAAGGCCAGTATGTTGACCCTTCGGGAGATTATTTCTGATAGGCTGTTCGAATCGGATTCCCAACTCTGCTAAGGAAGCCCGCCTTCTTCTTTGGTGACGCCATTGAAGAGGATGATAGGATTTTGTATGACGGAGATTATAGGTGGCTCCGCCAGATAGGGGACAGGAGATTCTTCCTTCCCAACATGGAGAGGATGTATCCCTTATCCTATCTTCAACATATGTCTGTTCATCGCACAATGGAGTGGGATCTTTCTCGGTTTGTCTCAAGCGCATCTCTCGGCAAATTAGGTGCCAAAGACGCATACCCTGCTGCCATGGGAAAGATGTATTCAGTTTATTTCCCGGGTTAGTCAGGCCTTAGTATCCGAAAGGAGAAACCCCTCAGCTTGACATCACCTTCATCACTTAGTTCTTAAAAGTTAGGGGTGATTTTCCTGTCGACTTTCATCCGCTTGAATGTGTCCATTCTACTGACAAGTCATGGTGGGGTAGAATGGTTGGATTTGTTCTTGTCGAGCTCGGGGCTCTGCTGAAATAGCTGAGGTTATACCATTCGGTTAGGGACATGCAGTATGGCCTCCTGTAGATTTCCCATAATTTTTATGGCATCCTGGAACATTATAATTCTCTGACGGGCACATTTTTTACTCCATTCGGAGAGATGGGGCTTGCTCTTCATGAGCTATATAAAGTTTCGGGGCTAGTTATGGGAGATGTCCCTTATGAAGAATACGTCCTGACTTCTGAGGAGCTTCACCTCTTGAGGAAAGAGGACCCTCAGGTGTACGAGACATACTGGGAAGTGTTGTGGCACTTCCATATCTGCGGGCAGATATCCTCCTGGAGGAATAGGGGTGTTAAACAGATGTCCTAGGTGAGCTATCTGTTCAACGACATAAATGAAAAAGATAGCCCAGTGACTAGTTTGGCCTCTTGCACTGATGAGGAAATTGCTGAGAGGATTAATGCCTCTACAAGCTCCTACACCACCGAGTCGAACGAGGACACTTTCAAACCTGATATAATTTTGGAAAGTTTTCATCACCAGGCCCGAATTCCCATTTCTAACCGGGCTCTATTGGCGAGCTTCCTCATGCTATGGCTGAAGCGTTGTGTGGTGCCAACGCTGCCGCATAAAGTAATCGTTGTCGATGTGGTGTACCCGGCGATCTTGCTTACCTACGGGAAGTCTATCGCCCTCCTTCCGACGATGGTAGCGGAATTCAGAGCAGATTACGTGCGCTGATCAAAAACCTGTGCCAATTGGAGGCCATTGTAGACTCCCAGGGCAGGCCGGTGGTAGATTCAGAGGGAAGGCTGGAAGTGAAGACTCCTAACCCCAGGTTCGAGCTTCCATATACGTACATGATGGTCTGGTATGTTATGCACTGCTCTTCACTGATGACGGCAGTGCTCCCTCTGAAGGCTTCGTTCCCTTCGTGCAGAAGCTGGAGAGTTCGAGCTGGTCTTGCTACTATATGTTCTTTGTTCAGAAATCCATTCTGAGCAGTTTGAATTGTCAGCTCGATCGTTGCTTCCCTGAGATTTTGGTGCGTCCTACGGGGATAAGTTTGCTGACCTTGCGGGACCAGATGACTTCACAAGGCTGCCATCTGGAGTCTTCTGGTGGCTGATCAATATTCGGCCTGGATATCTAATCCTTTGGAAAGGTGACTCATGCACAATCGAGCCTTACGTGTCCAGTCATTTTGCCCTGCAATTCGACTATGATCAATTATATGTCGGCAACCCTAACACTGGCCTCAGCTTCAGTGGAAACCTATTTGAAGGTGCTCAGGCGTGGTACTACAGTGTACTGAAGGGATGAGAGCTGTTTTCAGCCTGCCTCACAGGACGCCCAATTGTTATACCAGCCTCGGTTTCTGCATGTGGTACTTTCTTGCTAGTAGGGTACCCGACTTTGGAATAAATACCTCTTGCATCAAGAGCATCAAGGCATCTTATAAAGCCAAGCTGGATTCCAATAAATATGTGCGAGATATGTATGCGTACCAGGAGGCCGAAAGGGAAACAGGATGGGAGGCAAGGATGGAGACGAGGAGGGAGGTTAATCGAACAGGGACAGCAGCTGCAGAGCCGGAGCCTCGGATAGTAGCACCTAAGGAGCAACCCGCTAGAAAGAGTCGGCAAGCCGTAGCCAAACATTCTCGTGGCTCTGCTTTCAAGGGTGAGCCTAGCCCAAAGAAGGCCAGGAGGGAATCTGAGGCTGAAGCTTCGACGCCCGAAGTAGTTCGTCCTGGTGTTGAGGAGCAGGGGGAGGAAGAAGAAGAGGAGGAGGAAGTCCCTGTCTTTTGCTCCCGAGGTCTGCGCAGTAGGGGTGCCGTGATCCTAGAGGAGGGAGAGCTCGTGGGTGAACCTGTCATGGCTGAAGAGGTCGAGAGTTGACTTGGTGAGGAGGGATGATGTTGAGATTCTGGGAGTCTCTCAGCCTGGACCTTCTTCAGATCATGGGACAAGGGTGGAGGTGCAACAACCAGGGTCTCTCAGTGTATTGATGCCTACCTCATGGGTTATCGAACCTAGCCTTACTACCGGGATACGCAGTGGTAAAGCCTCAATCGCTGAAACCTCCTGTGTTGAGTTGTCGTCTTCATCGTCTGAAGAACATGGATATCATTCTGACGAGGAAGTCGATTTTGGCAATAAACCCGCTCTTCCTGACACAAGCAAATTCTCGCATATCTCAGAGGAAGAGATACAGGGGTATGTCCTTGCGATGGTTTTGCCGATAACAAGGATTGTCGCTGCTGAAGGTATTGCCTTTGTCCTCCTGAACTGGTTCTCCATCAAGTTAGGAATGAGTTCTAATATTTCCTTTTGACTTTTTTCTACAGGGCCAACTGCCAGTAGTGAAACCACAACTTCTTCTCATATTGAGGAGATGATCCAGGAGCTGGCCCAGCAGGAGGGCCTTGAAGCTCCCGCTACCGGGATGCCTTATTAGGGTGAACCGCCGACGTCGGGGAGCCCTCATCCTCAAATGGCTTATCCAGGAATTTGCCATCTTCAGATTCTCAACTTGATAAGAGAAAACTGACGTGTTGAATACTTTCCTTTTTATTATTACCACTGACATTTAATGTTATGGTTTGCAGAGAGCACTGGGGTAGCTTAAGTAGATGATCCTGCGGAAAGCATTGACACAGAAGATAGCACAGTTCAAACTTTGGTCGGTGAACCCATTGCCGTAGAGTTTGCTGTTGCTTCTGTTGCAGTGAAAGTTGCTACAACAATAACCGTCCCGGAGACATTGGTGATGATCTTAGTGTCGGACGAGCCTGTTGTCGGCCTCACCCCTGCACAAGTTGAATTGGTTCCCGTCTCTCGTTCTGTCATGAAAAGGGGTATTGGAGTGCATCAGCAGGGTTGTCTCCAGTTACTGACATCATGGAAGAACTAGCACGTCAAATGGTGCAATAATTTTTTGCTTCCATGAAGTCCTGTATCGACTTGGTCCTTTCTGGGGGTAGTTCCTTCAAGTTTGCCCGGATGCTTCTTGAGAATATCAGTCACACTGGAAGCCCTTCACAGGCTAGGACGTATCTGGTGCTGGTCGAACAGCTGAGGAGCTGTCTGAAGGAGCTAAAGGCCCTGGAGAATACTAGCTCAATGGATGAGGCTCGGTCGACACTGAGTAAGCTCCTCGCCGCTCAGGAATACGAGCGAAAAGATATGGAGGAGTAAATAGCTGAAGAAGCCCGTCATCTCCGGCACTTCCAAGCCGACTACCAAAGACTAGTTGGCGATTCAAAGAAATTTGAAATCATCATCCAAAGTGTCGAGCAAGTTATCACCACTGCCCGGATTACTATTGCTAGGACGCAAGCCTTGATTGGAGCCAATGAGCAGAAACTTGTTGTTGTTAGAGAAAACTGGAAGGACTGGAAACTGCTAAGACATAGGTTCAAGAAAACCTTACTGCTCATGTCTTTAGGTTGGAGTCTCTTCAGGCATAACTGGCTACGAAGAGATTTTTGTCAGAGGAAGAGTTGCAGGTCCAAGCTTTGGCAGAAGCTGAAAGGGCACGTCAGCACGAGATGCAGCGCCTCCAGGAACGAATCCATTCTTTGGCGAAGTAGGATTATTAGTCTTCTTCTCCTTTTTGTATTGTCCCATTTTTTTTAGCACTCCATTTGTTAAATAAGAGTATTTGTGTTACTTTTATCAATTTTGAGTCAAATAATAAAAGTTCTCAAATTCTTGTCTCATCTTTATCCTTTCAAACTCTTTGCCGCCTGGATGAACTCAACTTTCATAATCGCACTCCTTGACTGTTTGTGGATACGCAGTCCTTAGTCGTTTTAATAGGGTACGATCATGAATAATAAACTGAGGTTGCGCTGAGTTCTTGATCGAGACGTGACTCTTATTTGTAGTGGAGATGCGGATATGAGAAATGCGACTTTGAACCATTGGTGGAGACACAGTTTTGGCTCATCAAGAAAGATGCGCGAATCTTAGCTTTTTGGTAAGGACGCGGATCTGGCTCAAGAGAAACATGACTCTGGCACCCTGAGAGGACGCGCTCTGTGACGCGAACCTACATTCTCGATACAGGAAATGCTGCCTTCTAGTTTGTGGAAGGACGCGGACTTATGGACGCGGCCCTTGAGTCCGTGCAAGAATGCGAACTTCAGGACGCAACTATGAATTGTTGTGTAACGCGGCTTTGGATCACTAAGAGGACGCAGCTCCGTATCGCTTAATGAGACGCGACTGTGGTTCTATATGAAAGGACGCAGCCTTTAAGTCTGTGCTAAAACGTGAACTTTGGGACGCAGCCTTCATTTCTTGTAAATAGACGCGAACTCCAGGACGTAGCTTCTAAGGCATCACATGCAATCTGTCTTAAAGATCTTGTTAGATCTTTTAATGCCAAGTCGGCGTTGACGGTTGGGTACTTGTGTCATTTGATGTTTCCCGAAGTGGCAATCCACGTGTCAGCTCCTTATTGGACTTGATACTCGTACATGTATTTAAGGCCGATGACTTTGATTTTTATGCCATTAATTTCAAACCTTATGGCTTGCCTATAAATAGGCCTCACCCCCTCAACTGTCCATTATCTAGACTGTTTTTCTTTGTGAGCATGTGCTATGAAGGACTTCGTCTTGATTTGTCTATCTTCCCTTCAAGGGCATGTGTTCTAATGAAAAGTAAGAACTCAAAGCTTCCATGCTTTCCTTCAATCTTCTCCAAAGATTGTCACTGTTAAGTGATTTCAAGATCAAAAAGTATTGCTTTAAATGCTTTTATGACCGCGCCTTGGTGAACAGAGTCCAACTTCTAGAGAATTCTTCCCCGGGTAAGAACTATTTGTCGCCATGAAATACTCGATCCCACTGAGTTTCTATTTTCCTGTCCATTGAAGAAATTCGATCTGTTGATCTTCTCTGGAAATTTGATTGATGCGCCCATGTTCAGTAGACGCGTCTTTCAGACTTCTTGATGAAGCACGAGCTGACTGACTTTAAACTCTATGCTTGGATCTTGAAACACGAGCTTTGTACATGAAGCTTGCGTTTAAGGTTTTTGATTTAGAGAACTCTAGCTCTTTTGAGACCTTTGGACTTGGATGTGGCAACCCCTGTATCTCAAATGCGGGGGTGGCGAGCTCTGCGTTTGAGTTACCTCGCGGCTTACATCTCGGACGCAGGTCTAAAAATAGACCGCGTTCGGATCAATATTCTCTGCATTGATTAACTCCGCGTCTGGAGTTCATGACTTCAGTCTCACGTTTGCACCTCCAATTTTCTGTTCCTGTCTTCACGGAATTTTAATTTTTTGGGTTTTTGCTTCTTGTAGGCTCTTGGGAGAATTTTTCGACCTACCAGCTTATTCGATTGGCGAGCACTCGGAGAGTCAAAGCTCTTATTCATGGGCAAGCTTGGTTCATGGGAGACTATTTGGACCAGCTAGCTCGTTCAAGCTCTCAGGAAGTCAGAGCTCCTGTCCATGGGTAAGGAATATTCGCGCAGTTAATGACATCCGTCAAGGCCTTATTGGACATGACGCATCAGCAAAGCCCCGGGTTCGTCATGGTCACAATGGGTATGGTGATGGGTCTGATGCCCTTGAAGGCCACAGGAAAGAAGATGTTACCAGTAAGGTCTCGGATCCGTGCTAATTTTGATTAAGGAAGATCCAGCTTTCTGGTGGCAAAATCTGCCATTAAGCGAAGGATTACGGCCCACACCAGTTGGTCTGGTGGTGTCAGAATGTTCCCCTGCATTTCGACCTCGAGAAACACCATTGTTCTCTGTTAGTGATGAGCTTCTTCAATGTTTACATCATGCATCATGATGTAATCAGCACTCGATCATCTCAACATTGATCAAATGTGATATGATCCAGTGGAGGAAGAGAGGAACCTTTCTTTGGCGTTCTCCCAAACATCTTGGATCTGGAGTGGCGTAAGTATTTTAAGGAGTGAGTGCAACCTTTCACTGGGCGAGAGAGACTTCTTTGTACTCCTTTGTTGTAACACTCAATCTTATTGTATAAGAGAGCATCTTGTATCACTTTCATATGTTTAAATATCAATAAAAGTGACACTTTTTCTTATCTTCTTATATGTCTTGAATTTTTTTTTTTTTTTGCAATGAAAATCAGACAGATAGAAGTAGGAACTCTTGACTCGCTAGAAATGCGATAATTAACTTAATAAGTCAAGTTGGGGAAAATTCCATTTCAGGAATTTAAGATTACTGTCAGAGGTGTAATATTAACTTGACAGGAATGTGGGTCAGAGGTGTGACATTAACTTGACTCAACGGGAATTTCAGCTTCATTTGGGAAGACTAAAAACATCACTGTCATGTTTTTCATTGATTTGCAAAGGGGAAAACTTACAAAAAAAAGGTCAAGGAGCTAAATTACAAGTAACACAAAAGATTACAAGTAGATATCCTCGGAGATTCTGAAGAAGTGTGCCGGTAGGAGTCTGGTCAGCGCGCGACCACTTTGTCCCTTTGACGATGTGAGCGATGAGATTCCCTTCACGCCTGGTTCGGGGAATCGGAGAACAGAAGGTTGGTAGAACCCTCTTGTTACTTCTCAAAACCGTCTTCGCCTAGGAATTCCTTCTCGCCTGGTTCCGGAGATTCCTTGAGAAGAAGGTATTAGGGTATCAACACCCTGATTAGAGAAGTGGTTCTCTAAAGTCTCTGAATTCTTAGAAGCAAGAGAATAGATCTCTGTTCAGCCTCTCTATGTGCACGGTCGTGAAGAAATCCTCTCGCGCAGGGGTCTCTCTTGCGTGTCCGTCCCTCTCTCCTTGTGCCCCTGGTGGGCTATTTATAGCGAGAGCAAGGGTATAATTGTACCTTGAAAATATGGAAACAGATTGAATCAAATCTGTTTAAATCTGGAAAGTAGCCTTGCTGCGAGGCTAGAATCAGTTTCTGCGAAGTTAGAAGTAGCAGGTCGGTTGATCCTCCTGATCTGTTTTGATCCTTTCTATATAGTTGGAAGATCTCCCTTGATCCTCTTACTCGTTTTTGGGGAGTCAAGAGATTATAACAATCAACTGCCAAATTTGATTTCAGATTTGATCTTGATTGGATTTGATCTTGATCCTAATTAGATTTGATCTCATCTGGAGATTTAATTGGTCAAAGGTTGACCATAGCAGACCCGCAGCGGAGCTGCCCGCGTTGAGCTCGTAGCGGAGCTGGAAGGCGCAGGTGGCGAAGTCAGAAGACAGCTCTT
Source organism: Agave tequilana (assembly GCA_038442645.1). Taxonomy (NCBI): domain Eukaryota; kingdom Viridiplantae; phylum Streptophyta; class Magnoliopsida; order Asparagales; family Asparagaceae; genus Agave; species Agave tequilana. The sequence goes on along the minus strand of JAVJIF010009649.1, from coordinate 117,087 downwards.
CAGCGGAGCTAGATACCGTCTGTGACGAAGCTACCGAACATCCTTCTGCTTCAAGCGAAGCTAACTCTCTGCGGAGTTAACAGAGCACTTCAGGCGAAGCTATAGGTTAGCTTCCTGACGGAGCTGTGAATGGCTTCAAGGCGAAGTTAGGTGATCTTAGCCTCTCAGGCGAAGCTATCCCTTTGGGCTCATGTGATGCTAAGTGTTAGCATCTTAGACCTGCTGAGGTCTGTTTAGAGACAATCTGGGCTCACTGTCTGCTTCACTGGATAGTATAGTCCAAGTTGCTGCTTTGTCCCTTGGGGGTGAATAAAAACTGGTCGTCAGCTTATTTGTCACTTGTCTTTTGTAAATGTCAACAAGTACAGAACCGGTCGTCAGCTTATCTGTCACCTGTCTTTTGTAAATGTCAACAAGTACAGAACTGGTCGTCAGCTTATCTGTCACTTGTCTTTTGTAAATGTCAACAAGTACAGAACTGATCGTCAGCTTGTCTATCGCTTGTCTTTTGTAAATGTCAACAAGTTTAGACATTGTTCAGGCCAGTCAGAATCTTGTCTTTTTTAAAGTGTCAACAAAACCCCTTCAAAGTTTTCGAAAGTCTGCAATGACTCAGACTTCAAAATACTTTGAACTGCTTTGACCGGTGGTATATGAAGTACGTACGTCGCCATGGTGGTTGAGTTCAGCTTCGCTTTTAATCCTGCTTTGGGATAGATTCACCGAAGAATCATGTAGATTCGCGACTCTGAGTAGCTTCGCGTCTGGGTAGCTCCGCGTCTGGGTAGCTTCGCATCGAGTAGCTCCGCATCCGAGCCTCCCGGAATAAATTCGCTTTGGAATGTTGTTCCTTTCCGAGGCCAACTGCTTTCGGCCAGTTACGAGAAGGATTGCTCCTTTTTCGAGGTTAGAATAACCTCTCTTGCATTAATCGAGGGAAATCATTCCTCCTTTGTGCGCTTCCGAGGGAGAATATTCCCTTTCTCAAGGCTTAATAAATGCCTTAATGAGGGAGATCATCTCCTCCTTGCACGGTTTCGAGGGAAACCGCTCCCTTTTTCAAGGCTCAATAAATGCCTTAAATCCGCTCGCGCTTCTATGCTTGAAGCGGCAGCGCTCAGGCCATGAGGCCTATAAATAGGAAACCTGAGGTCCTCTGAAGAGAAGTGGTCTGCTCTTCTCTTCTCTTGGTTATTAGAGAGAGATACTCAGATCTCTGAAATAGTGGAGATGCCCACTCTGGTCATTACCCGGCCAAGGACCGGTAAGTCTCGGTCATCCAGAGACTTTACCAATGAACTGATAACTTTTAGGGAGTTTATCTCCCTTAAATTAGTTTTAACAGCTGCCTCAGGGATTGATTTCCCTTGTTGTTCATTTTGCATCTGACTGTAGAGAAGAGTTTCAGCCTTATTTCCCAGCTTCCTGACGAAGCTATCATTTTGACTTGATCAAAGATCACTGCATGCTTGCCTGCTAAGTTCGCCGCGTAGGCAGGAATTGGGACTCAGTCTCTTCAACGTTGAGCCAGCCTTGCCATATAGGTGGGGCTAAGAATGCGTCCCTCAGGATCAGTCTGACTTAGCCATATAGGCGAGGTTAGGACTTGGCTTATGCTGAGCTAGCCCATCATCATTATGCAAGCGAGGCTATCCTCTGCTTTTGAAATCCATCCTTAAATTGCAACTGAATAGGATATAAATTGCTTCGCCCCAAAGAATTTGACTTAGCACTTCACTTTCGCAGCTTTTCCTTTGACTTACTGCTAACTTGTTGCAGTTTGCATTGCAGTGAGCTATGTTCACCAGTCTCTGATGGAAGAGACCAAGAAGTTGCTTCTTGCTTTTCCGGTTGAAATTTTAAATCCTAAGCAGGAGGAACAACTGGGGCAGCTGATGTGTGTTCCTAGAAGAGGTTGGCAATCGCTTATCCGAGATGATCCACTTCGAGGTGAGGCTGGTAGTCGCTTATCCGAGATGATCCACTTCGGGAAAGCGGACGTCACCTGTAAGGTCTCGGATCCTTCATTGCCAATTTTCATCAAAGAAGATCCAGCCTTCTAGTGGCAATCGGTCCTTTGCCAATTTTGATTACGGAAGGTTCAACCTCCTGGTGGCACCATCTGCCATTATGCGAAAGATTACGGCCTTGTGCAGGAGGAAGGCCTTTCGTGTCCAGTTGGTTTGGCTTGGAAGTAGATAGGACCACTTGTACGCCTTTTGAGCAAATGACTCCGTTATATGAAACACAACCTTGATGTAGTAGTATGAATGTACCTTCCCTTTTAAATCAATAAACGTCCAGTTTCTGCTCATCTGATTTTTTTTACTTCTCCTTCACTTGAATTAGGCCGGCGGAGCTAGCCTTTACGCGAAGTTAAAGACAATCCTTTCTGAAGCAGGAACGAGCTTCCGGCGAAACTAGCATGAATTTCCCGCAAAGTTCGGGCTGTGCTTTTAGCGGAGCTAAGGCATGCTTTTCGGCGAAGTTATCGATACGTCGCGCTAAGTCAGCACTTGACTTATGGCGGAGTTAGCTCTTAGCGGGGCTGAATCAGCGCTTCTCGGGAAGGTGCTTTAGGTGCCGTTTCAAATTAATTTGAAACGACAGCCCGTGCTCTTTTCGAGGCATCGTTTCAAGCGATCATCGGCCTATAAAAGCCTGATCGGGTTGAGAGAGAAGGCATCACTTCTCTTTAAATTTTTTCAGAGCATTTGACTCTTCTTCTTCTTCCTTCTTTTACTTGAGAATTCAAGAACCTCCACTGTTCTTCAATGGCTCCCAAGCGACGAGCGGGAAAAGAGGTCGCAACCTGTGCAACGGAGGGTCCTTCTCCTCCTCCGGTCATCGAACGACCAATCGCCGGTAGGGATCTTTCCCTTTTGATCAGAGATTTTCATCTCTTTCTTAAAGCTGATTTCTGGCTATCTTTATCTTTAGATGAATCCAGGATGATCAATCATGATCTTGTGATTTTAGGGAGTTTAATTCCCTGAATTTCCCTTGATTTCTTGACTGGGAATCCTCGAATTGAAGAGTCCTTCTTTAAGCTTCTGGGCGAAGCTATCCCTTAGGCGGTTCACATCCTGTTGAATGACAAGATGCGAAGCTGTCCTTTGAAGTGTAACTGAAAAGGACTTTAATGCCCTTTAGGCAATAACCCCCTTCTGACGAAGTTAGCCCTTGGGGCTTTATTGCATTCTGTTGTTCAAGGCTAAGCTTCCAGAGCAAAGCTAACACTTTGACATTTTCCTACATCTTGCCTTCGTGTGGAGTGCGGAGTTATACTGCAGCTGCGAAGCTATCATTAGGCCAGCTTCGCTCGAAGAGCGAGGCTATGCCTTAACAAAAATTGCATTTTTGTTTTAGCCTTTGTTTGGCTGATGAACTAATCATAGTTTTTTCTTTGTTTTTGCAGTGCACTATACTCCTGGTCCTTTGAACAGTCTATTTGGCACGGCCAGGAGGCTAGATGGCAATGTCAGCCTGCAGTTCCAAGGGCAGGAGCTCTCCTGCTCGAGATACACTTATTTATGGTGGGGATCAACGCACCATGAGGAGCATCTTAACTACTGCTCCCCTTGAAGATTCTGACCGACGAATTTATCGGAAGCCCGGCTTCATGTTCAGAGATGCGGCGCCAGACCATGATCGCCAGCTGCTAGCCGGAGAGGGGCAGTGGATTTTCCAATTAGATGGCGAGAAGTTCTATCTTCTGTCTAACAAGCAGCATTTTCCCTTGTCCTTCTTCCAATGCGTGACGAGGGCTCGGAAGATGCAGTGGCAAGAGAGTCGGACTACTGAATCCGTTCACGTAGGGAAGTTGATAATTCCCTCACCCGGTTACACAAGAGCGGGGCCTACTCGTTGCATAATGGGTCTCCACCCTGGGAATGTACTCCCAGACATCCCAGTAGGAGAAAACCCTACGGTGGCGCAGACCTTTGGGAATCAATTCTTTAAGGTTCGTGGTAACTATCCTGCCACTGATTTCAGGACTCCAGGCTGGATTCACCCTCCGAAGGCTTGGTGGAGGGATTTGACTCTGTATGTCCTTGCTCATTTCGAGGAGGATCTGGAGAGGCTGAATCTTTATGAGGCCGTCAGGGCGACCTGCTATGGCATTCAGATGAGCGTAATGAACTTCTACGCCATCTTCGAGTTATACTGCCCGGCTACAGGGACTTTCTTCACCCCTATTGGCGAACTGGGCATGGCTCTGCACGAGATGTGGGAAGTCTCTGCTTTGCCTTTGGGATCCCTCCCATACGAAGAATATTTCCCATGCGAGGCGGAATTGGCACTTCTGAAGAAGCAGGAGGCTGCCTTGTTTGAGACCTACCGGGAGTTAATGTGCCACTTGTAAATTTACTCCAGCATGCATGGGAGTAGTAAGGGAGCTTCATGCAGCTTGAAGAGCTGGGGAAATTATTTATCCCCAAATATGAAAAATACTCCTGAGGCAGCTCATTGTGGAGTTGCTGATGAAGACATCTTTCGCCGGATGCAAAAGCATTCTCAAGAGGATCTAATTCTAGAAGAAGATGACGGCCCCTATGAAAAAGGCGATATTCTTCGGAGCTTCCACCATCAGGCTCGTCGGCCGACGTCCCGGTAGGCACTTCTGGCTGATTTCTTGACGGTCTGGTTGAAGAGATGTGTGGTGCCGTCTTCTTCGGGCGACGTCATTCATCTGACTGTCTTGTTGCCTGCCGCTCGTCTAGTCCATGGTCGTTCTCTTGAACTTCTTCCGGCCATGGTATGCTGTATTCAGAGAGGCCTTTGTGCATTGACAGAGGCTTTTTGAAGGCCACCAACGATGAAGCGGGGAAAGGGGATTATTCTGCCCTGCGACGGACCAAACCCCAGAATAGGTCTGCCGTATACTTATTTGATGGCTTGGTTTGCCCTTCACTGTCCCTCCATGATCGAAGCCGGAGAGGACCCCCCAGAAGGTGTTCGAATGGCGCTTCTCCGCCGATTTGAGGGATGTTCATGGCTGAAGACTTATGTGGCTGCGGTCCGTAAGTTGCTGTGCCGCTATGACGTCTATAGCCTTTTCCGCTGCTTCCCCTATATTCGGGATGCGGGCTATGGTGAAGAGTTCAAGGACGTGGGGGAAGGGCAGACGTCATTGAGCCGGGGAATTTTTGAGTGGCTGGTCAGCATTCGGCCCTCACATTTGTTGTACAGAAGCGAGGATACCTGCTACTTGGAGCCCTATGTTCCAAGTCGGTTTGCCCGTCAGTTTGGATATGACCAACTGTACGTGGGCAATCCAAACTGCAATCTGGCTTTCATGGGAAGCCTCATCGATGGAGCCTGTGCCTGGCGGTTCTTCATTGCAGGCTGTACCGAGGCGCGGCTGTGCATGCCGCTAAGGACTCCGAACCTTCTGATGACCCTGGGATTCTGCCAGTGGTATATGACCTCAAACCCCACACCAATCGGATTCTCTATTAATTCTTCTGGTGTGAAGTTAATTTCTCAGCGGCTAAAGCGGAAAGTCACTGAGAAGGGCGAGGGTAAAAGGGTTCGCGTCCCAAGCCTCGGGGAGTTCATTGTCGTTGATGACAGTGAAGCTTCAGATGCAGGAAGTCCTCGCTTCGAAGCGGATACAGGTGCTGAGACTCCAGCAGCTGCCTCTGGCGTGGTGGGGACGACCCCGTAGAACATGCTGATGTTGAAGAAGTGGAGGAAGAAGATCCCGACGTCCACTTCAAATGAAAGCGGGAGGGTGGATCTCGTAGGAAGAGGGTAGTGAAGAAGCCTCGTCGCTACGCTCCTACGGTTGTTGCAGAGGGCGCATTTCCTGCTGTGGCTCCTCCTCCTGTCCCATTAGTAACTGAATTGTCAGCTCCTAAACCGACTACTGGCGAAGACGCTCCGGACCCGGGTAAGATCAGCTTCGTCCTTGCAATATTCTTCTTATGTGTTCCGGACAGCTCATTATTTGCTTCGTGATTCAGGCACCGAGGCGGTGAGAAGTCAGAGAGCTGAAGCTATCGGAAAACAAGGGGAGCATTATGATCCCTTGTTTACTTATAAGGAGGGCGATGAGGCTGGCTATTTCGCCGTCTCAGAAGAGTCCGGAGATGATGAGGCTGACGTAGGTCCTTCGGGCGCTGGGACCTCGAAAGGAAGTCCCGAAGCTTCTAGCTCCTTTGGGTGGACCACAGAGGGTTCGGCAAGCGAAGGTGGGCCGGCCATTCGTGTTGATTCCGCCAAAGATTTTCCAATGGAGCCCGTGGGGACTGATGCAGCCGTCAAGATGATTGAGGTGACATTATCTTTTGGTATTGTTTTGATCTTTTAGAACTTGCTATTTGTTATGCCTTGCCTAAATGAAGTCTTTTTGCAGGTGTTCCGCTTTTGGGTGCATCGACTTCAAGAGAGCCCACCTGTCTTCCTGAGGGATCCAAGGGTGAAGTAAGCACTTCGACCGCGACGGATGCTGCTGAGTTGAATGCTTTGTATGGTGATCTACCCTCTTATTAGCCTAAACCAGCCAGAGGGACTGAAATTGAGGAGACGGTAGTCATGGAGCCGATCTCACTTCCAACCATATCGGTGAGTGAGATGCCATCAGTTTCGCCAGCGCTGCCTATCTTGCCAGGTGCGGAGCTGAAGGTGATTACCAGTCCTACTTCCCCTACACTGGTGATTGAGCCCGCTCTCCCGGAAATGGTCACTAGTCCTACCTCGGTTGTGGTTAGTGTACTAGTTTCGATGAAGACTCCTCCGAGATCACCGATGACCTCTCAGGTTGCTGTAGCCAGTGCTTCTACTATTCCTTCCACAGTGGTGTCAATAAAGCCGGTGGAATCTTCAGAGGCTGCTCGTCTGCCAGGGGTGATTGAGGCCGAGAATGAATTTGTGGCTGAGCTAGTCGATTGCTTTATAAGAGCTTGAAGCGATCCATCGCTTTGATTTTGAAAGGCTCGACTGCCTCGTTCTCTGCTTTGAAGGTGGTCATCTCCTGAAGCATTGAGAGTATCCGAGACTTTGGAGGGGATGACCAGGCCGCTGCATTGGAACTTCTGGTAGACCAGCTTGAGAAGGAATGTAGACGAATGGCGCCGTCTTAGCCATTCAGACCTAGAGACTTCAATTAATGAGCAGCTTGCGCACCTTGTTGCTCAGATGCACGAAGCTCATCTTGCCGCTCAGGAAGCCGCTAAGGCCATTTCTTCTGACCTGAAATCCTTGGAAACAAGGAAGGTAGAGCTTGGGGACGCCATAGATGCTTCTAGCAATGCTTTTCTTGACGCTGAAGATAAAATTGAAAAGGCCAAGGAGATGATCAGGAAGGCTAATCTTCTTTTATTCAAGGCTGAACCAGTGCGTCTTGAAGAGACTGCGCGGCTTGAGCAGCTTAAGGCTCAGAGTGACGAACTCTCGCGGCAGGAGTTAGCTCAGAGGGCAACCTTTGTTGAGGTTGAAGCTCGCTTAGCCCAGACGGCGAGTTTTAATGAGGCTGAGCTGAGGTTGTTAGGGCTGCTGATGATAGGAAGACAAGGCTGGCCTTTCTTGAATGACGGATCAAATCTTATGAAGCAACCTTATAGCTTGTAATATGTGTGCCTTCATGTATCCCTTCTTTTCGGAATCAATAAAAGTAATTTTGTTTTGACTCCCCTTGTCGTATTTCCAACTTGTTTTATCTTTTGAATTGTTGCTTTCAAGTTGTACTGCAGCCATTTGAGAAAACAGTCCGTACTGTACTGAATAATGAGACTTGGCTATCTGTCGGTTCAGAGGTCGCAATGACATAACCGATTGAGAAGCCACCAAGCTCAATAAAGTCCTTGTCGGACTGAAAGGTGAGACTTGGCTATCTGTTGGTTCAGAGGTCGCAATGACGTAACCGATTGAGAAGCCACCAAGCTCAATAAAGTCCTTGTCGGACTGAAAGGTGAGACTTGGCTATCTGTCGGTTTAGAGGTCGCAATGATGTAACCGATTGAGAAGCCACCAAGCTCAATAAAGTCCTTGTCGGACTGAAAGGTGAGACTTGGCTATCTGTCGGTTTAGAGGTCGCAATGACGTAACCGATTGAGAAGCCACCAAGCTCGAAGTAGTCCTTGTCGGACTGAAAGGTGATACTTGGCTATTTGCAGGTTCAGAGGTCGCAATGACGTAACCGATTAAGAAGCCACCAAGCTCCAAGTAGTCCTTGACGGACTGAAAGGTGAAACTTGGCTATCTGTCGGTTCAGAGGTCGCAATGACGTAACCGATTGAGAAGCCACCAAGCTCGAAGTAGTCCTTGACGGACTGAAAGGTGAGACTTGGCTATCTGTCGGTTCAGAGATCGCAATGGCGTAACCGATTGAGAAGCCACCAAGCTCGAAGTAGTCCTTGTCGGACTAAAAGGTGAGACTTGGCTATCTATCGGTTCAGAGGTCGCAATGACGTAACCGATTGAGAAGCCACCAAGCTCCAAGTAGTCCTTGTCGGACTGAAAGGTGAGACTTGGCTATCTGTCGGTTCAGAGGTCGCAATGACGTAACCGATTGAGAAGCCACCAAGCTCCAAGTAGTCCTTGTCGGACTGAAAGGTGAGACTTGGCTATCTGTCGGTTCAGAGGTCGCAATGATGTAACCGATTAAGAAGCCACCAAGCTCCAAGTAGTCCTTGTCGGACTGAAAGGTGAGACTTGGCTATCAGTCGGTTCAAAGGTCGCAATGACGTAACCGATTGAGAAGCCATCAAGCTTAAAGTAGTCCTTTGCGGACTGAAAGGTGAGACTTGGCTATCTGTCAGTTCAGAGGTCGCAATGACATAACCGATTGAGAAGCCACCAAGCTCAAAGTAGTCCTTGTCGGACTGAAAGGTGAGACTTGGCTATCTGTTGGTTCAGAGGTCGCAATGACATAACCGATTGAGAAGCCACCAAGCTCAAAGTAGTCCTTGTCGGACTGAAAGGTGATACTTGGCTATCTGCCGGTTCAGAGGTCGCAATGACGTAACCGATTGAGAAGCTACCAAGCTCAAAGTAGTCCTTGTCGGACTGAAAGGTGATACTTGGCTATCTGCCGGTTCAGAGGTCGCAATGACGTAACCGATTGAGAAGCCACCAAGCTCAAAGTAGTCCTTGTCGGACTAAAAGGTGATACTTGGCTATCTGCCGGTTCAGAGGTCGCAATGACGTAACCGATTGAGAAGCCACCAAGCTCCAAGTAGTCCTTGTCAGACTGAAAGGTGAGACTTGGCTATCTGCTGGTTCAGAGATCGCAATGACGTAACCGACTGAGAAGCCACCAAGCTCAATAAAGTCCTTGTCAGACTGAAAGGTGAGACTTGGCTATCTGTCGGTTCAGAGGTCGCAATGACGTAACCGATTGAGAAGCCATCAAGCTCCAAGTAGTCCTTATCGGACTGAAAGTTGAGACTTGGCTATCTGCCGGTTCAGAGGTCGCAATGACGTAACCGATTGAGAAGCCACCAAGATCCAAGTAGTCCTTGTCGGACTGAAAGGTGAGACTTGGCTATCTGTCGGTTCAGAGGCCGCAATGACATAACCGATTGAGAAGCCACCAAGCTCAAAGTAGTCCTTGTCGGACTGAAAGGTGAGACTTGGCAATCTGTCGGATCAGAGGTCGCAATGACGTAACCGATTGAGAAGCCACCAAGCTCAAAGTAGTCCTTGACAGACTGAAAGGTGAGACTTGGCTATCTGTCTCAGAGGTCGCAATGACTTAACCGATTGAGAAGCCACCAAGCTCAAAGTAGTCCTTGTCGGACTAAAAGGTGAGACTTGGCTATCTGTCGGTTCAGAGGTCGCAATGACGTAACCGATTGAGAAGCTACCAAGCTCCAAGTAGTCCGTGTCGGACTAAAGGTAATACTTGTCTTTTGTAAATGTCAACAAGTATAGAACTGGTCGTCAATTTGCCTGTCACTTGTCTTTTATAAATGTCAACAAGTTTAGATATTGTTCAGACCAGTCAGAATTTTGATGGAATTTGGAAAAGGTCTCATTTTCCTTGCGAAAAAAACGAGGAGATCACCTAGGGGGTGAATAGGTGATGGCTAATCTAATGGTCACTTAATGCCAAATAATGCGGAAGTAGAAACTATTATGACCTAAACAAACTATTTAAACTAAACACCACGTATAACACAAGAGTGTAGTCGAATTCCCCGTGAAGGGCTCTGGACTAACTCCTCTAGATTCCCTTAGATAAGGGTTGAGGTGTCGCGTTGGCTCTCTTGGTTGAATACAAGTGTTAACAAACAAACCCAAGTAAGTATAATAATTAAGCACAATATGAATATCAAGCATATAAGGATAAGCACAATAAAAGCATGCAAAATATAAACAAGAGACAAAGAGAGAGTGAGCAATTGCAAACACAAGGGATTTGTTTCGAGGTTCGAGCACACTTGCTCTACATCCCCGCCTTCGACACACGAAGGATTTCCACTAAAATCGATCCCAATGGATCACTCCTCGATGCCGCAACACCTACAAGCTCTCGGACTCTCTAGCCCGTACACACCGCAAGCCCACCTGCTCGCCGAGGCCGCACCTCAAACAACAAGTTCGCACCCGAACTCGAAACACCGAGTCCCCACTAGGACCCGAAACAATGCGAACACACACGTCCGCCTCCTCAAGAAACAAGAAAGAACTCTTGGTGATCTAAACACTTTGATCACCAATAAAAACTCTCACTACAACACTCCTATAGGATGAATAGCAATGGATAGCTCAAGTGTATGTGTGAGAAAACAAGGAAAGAGATGGTGGAGGGAAACTCAATGAAATCACTTTTACACACTCTTAATAAACTCTCCTTTTGATTGGAAATATTTGCTCTCAATTATGTGGAGAAAACCTCTTAAAAGGATAGGAAAAACTGGCACAAAAACTCTCCCAAAATCTTAATCAAAACAGCCCCCAAATGGCCCAATTTATATGGCTCCAAAAACTAGCCGTTGGAGGTCTGTCAGGCCTGTCGGTCGACCGCCCGGTCGACCGGCCAACGGTCATATTTCAGACCGTTGTGCCATCGGTCGACCGGTCGGTCGACCGAGCCAGGATACAGAGAGCAAGTCTCTCTGTCCGGTCGGCCGCTCGGTCGACCGGGGCCTTTCCAGAGAGCAGAGCTCTCTGGACGGTCGACAGGGTCGGTCGACCGGCCTCCTGGCAGAACTAGCGTGCACGTCTGTGCACGTCGGTCGACTGGCTGAAGCCAGATCAGAAAACTTAGGAATTAAAAACTTGGTCTTTTTGGCTCACATAAAATCCCATAAAATCACAGAAAATCTACAAAAATAGTTTTACCAATATACTTTGATAAACAAACATGCTTGCATAAAATCAAGGCATGTTACAAATGATTTGGACTATTTTTGTAATATGAAAAAATTGGCTCAAATGAAAACTGTTTTTTTTTAAACTTGATTTTTCAAAACTTGTTTTTCCAAAACCTCACCAAATGCAAAAATAAGATATTTAAACAACTTTGAAGCATAGAGTGTATGGATATAATCCACTATACAAACATGATGAAATATCTATATTTTTGACATTAAGCTCTAAATATGGTTTTGGTAAAAACATAAAACTTGAATACCAAAAACCAAAATGATATTTTGTCAAATAGAAAAATCTTTTCTAAAACAAACTAAATCAAGAGTGTGTGTGTAATATATACTTGAGCAATCCACCAACTACTCTATCCTTTACATTTTGTCTAAAAATAAAATCTTCTAAAAACAAACCTTGACACAAGTCTTCATCTTCTTGAAGTCTTCACTTGAAGCCTTCTCATCTTCTTGACTTGGTCCAAACATGATCCAATGGCTCTTGGATCAATGGCTCACTTGAAGCCTTCTCATCTTCTTGACTTGGTCCAAACACATCCCTCCAAGCCAAAAGGAAGGATAACTTGGCAGCAGAGACCAAGTCCCTGTCAAACCTCAACCGGTCAAGGGAAGTGGCTCTTCAAGCCAACCACGGGCCAACAAGCAGTATTCCTTCAAGGATGAACATGTCGACTCGCTCTTCAAATTACTCAACAAGAGCAATCGACTGAAGCTTCCTGAAGCTAGGCGCCCCGAGGAAGTCGGTAAAACCGACAATCCCAGCTACTGCATGTACCACAGGATGTTGGGATACCCTACCAAGAGCTGTTATGTCTTCAAGGACATCCTTCAGGCCCTGATTGACGCGGAGGTATTGAAACTCCAACCAGAGCAGAAGAAGGTGACGGCTAATATGACGTCAGTTCTCCAGTTTGGGAGACAACCCTCAACACCCTCTGGAGTAGTCCCTATCCCAAGAGGAGAGCTGAGAATGGTCAACACAGACCCACACCAGCAGCAAGAAAAGGGCTTGGTACCTGTTCCCACACCTCAGGGAGAAGTCATGTGGGTTCATCCCGACCTTATTGATGGCCAGCAATGGACTACTGTAACCAGCAGGAAGTCCAAAGGTAAAGCAAAGGCTTCATCCTGCAACGTGGTGTGTGCCTCTTCTCGAGAAGCGGAAACTGATATTCCCCCGCTAACCGACTCAGAAGAGGAGACAATAGTTCTGGCTGCAGAGCCCAGTCAGCTGGTGGCAGAAACCCGTTCGGGGCAGCCATATTCGAAAAAGTATGGCGAAGTGGCGGTAACTCCTCCAAGACCCACTGCAGAGCCAGCCAAGCCCTCTACGAAGCAACCCGGGGAGAAACAGAAAGAACTTCGGTTTTCTCGAGTTCTTTCGAAGGACGTAGCGGAAGGATCCACAGCACCTTACCGCTTTGATGTCCTGGCTCAACTAGCCAACATCCCGGCGCGGATTACGCTTTATGAGCTTCTTAGACTATCAAAGTCGACCAGAGAAGCTCTACAAGAAGCTCTGGCTAATGCTGAGGTCTTCATGACCCAGCTACCGAAGGAGGAAGATGTAGAGGATTGCCTCCACGCCTCCCAAAATATTCCCTGCATTACCTTCACGGCAGAAGACATGCAAGTCAAATGGAAGCATGATCGACCCCTATACATCGCAGGGTATATTGGATCATCTGAGGTGAATCGCATCCAGGTAGATCCCGGGTCTGCGTTGAGCATCATGCCTCGCAGGGTCTTGCAACATCTCGGGATTCCTACTCACCGTTTGAACCCTACCCAGACGACCATTTATGGGTTCAATGCCAATAGTACCCGTCCGATGGGAAAGGTCAAGCTCAAATGCCAGATTGGAGACCTAAGGTCAGAGGTGGCATACTACGTCATAGATGCTGACACCTCCTACAATCTACTGCTGGGAAGACCCTGGATTCATCGCAATTCTATCGTTCCCTCTACTCTCCACCAAGTCATGAAATACATTGACGGGAGTGGAAAGGTGCGAACGCTGATTGCCGAGAGGCATCCGTTCAAGGGAGTGGAAAATTATTTCACAGATTCCCTCCTATATCAGGAATCTGTGGAAATAGATGAGTCCCGCAACCTGAGGAACCAGACTCTGGCAATGAAGCCGACACCGAGCTGGAGGAAGATGAGTGTGTGTGGGAGCTAGATCCACCTGTAACGGGCATTAATAAGTCCGATGTTGATAATACCTCCGCCGATGATGTAGGCGGTTGGTACATTAATGAAGAATTAGATTTAGCGTATTTTTCTGTGTTTGGTTCTGATTCAGTGCCGTCAGACACTAGTACCGACGTGGATGACGATCTCTGGTCAGCAATGGATGCTTTGACATCGTTGCATGTACCAGTGAAATCGTCCTTTAAAACATGTCGAAATGTCGGCGATGCGCAACAATCAATATTCATGGTTCCAGCGAGAAGGAAGGGCCAAAGACCAATTCTCTTCAGACGAATTGAATCCAAACCAATGAATCATGAAGAATCAGAAAGCGAGCAGGAATCCCCTCAGTTCGGTCATTATGAGCCAAAGGCACTTAGAATGATGAAAAACATGGGGTATGATCTAACCAGCAGACTCGGGTTAAACTTCGGCAAAGGAAGGAGAACGCTACTTCGATCCTTTGTGCCAAAAGGAAAAGCACCCGATTATTATCATCAGACTCGCAGGGGTTGGGCTATGTATCAACTCCGGCTCCATCAGCCTCTGATTCTCGAGAATCGTCAGGTCACGATTACTCTTCGGGCACGTCATCATGGGAGTCAGATGTCAGTGTCGGCAACATCTTCGGGGAACTTTCAGTGAACATGGTTTCAACAAGACACCTAGAAGACGGAGATGAAGAAATGATCCAATCCGATACAGATCCTTGGATCAAACATTTAAATACTCTTTGGGATACCCGCTTTGAACAGCGAGAGCCACCCACAGAGGACAAGGTTGTTCAGATCAATCTAGGAGATGAGGCTAACCCTAAGCCCATCTTCATAAGCGACGGCCTGTCACCGTCAGAGAAAAAGGATCTAATATCTCTTGGTCAAGAGTATAAAGATGTCTTCGCTTGGAATTACGAAGACATGCCTGGACTTGATCCTCGAGTGGCTATGCACCGCCTCAACATCAATTCGAACATAAAGCCTGTCAAACAACAACAGCGACGGTTCCGTCCAGAAATAATGGAGGCAATTCAGTCAGAAGTCAGAAAACTCATAGATTCTAGCTTCATCAGGGAAGAGCAACATCCCGATTGGGTAGCCAACATCGTCCCCGTTGCCAAGAAGAACGGAAAGATCCGAATCTGCATCGATTTTCGTGATCTGAACGAGGCCTGTCCCAAGGACGAATTCCTGCTGCCAATCACAGATGTCATGATTGACAATACATGTGGATTCGAACGAATATCCTTAATGGACGGATTCTCAGGATATAATCAAATCAAAATGTATCATGATGACGAAAAGCACACCTCCTTCAGAATACCACTGGGGGTCTATTGCTATACCGTCATGCCCTTCGGACTGAAGAATGCGGGGGCAACATATCAAAGGGCTATGAACGCCATTTTCCAGCAGCAAATGCGCAAAACAGTGGAATGCTATGTTGATGACATTGCGGTAAAAAGTCGCGCTAAAGGTGATCATATCACTGATCTAAAGGTTGTCTTCGACATCATGCGGGCCCATCAGTTGAAGATGAACCCTACCAAATCTTTCCTGGGGGTGGCCAGCGGCAAGTTCCTAGGGTTTGTAGTGACTTCCACAGGAATCCATTTAGACCCGGAAAAGGTTCGCGCTATCCAGGAGATGCAACCTCCGAGAAATCTCAAGGAACTCAGGGGATTGCAAGGACGATTGGCGTACATCCGCAGGTTCATCTCAAACCTCTCCGGAAGATGCCAACCCTTCGCTAAACTAATGAAGAAGGGTGTTTCGTTCATTTGGGACGACGCTTGCCAACAAGCATTTGAGGAAATCAAGCAATACCTCACGCAACCACCAGTCCTTGCAGCCCTGATATCCAGAAAACCTTTCCTGGTATACGTCGAGCAATGGATCATTCTTTGGGAGCTCTACTAGCTCAGAATGATGATCAAGGACGAGAGCAAGCAATCTACTATTTGAGTAGAATAATGAACAGAGCCGAACATCGGTACAACCCGATCGAGAAGGAATGTTTGGCATTAGTGTTCGCCATTCAGAAAATGCGACACTATCTGGTAGGCCAAACTATAAACGTCATATCAAAAGTCAACCCCCTGAGGTTACTTATGACTAAGCCTTCATCATTGAACGGCCGGCTGGCAAAATGGGCCATATTACTATCCCAATATGAGTTACACTTTTTACCACAAAAGGCTATTAAAGGACAAGCAGTGGCGGATTTCCTAGCTGAGCACCCGAATCCGAGGGCAACCAAACTCTACGAGGATCTCCCGGATGAAGTGGCCGAAGTCTGTTTGACTCAGACATCGTTTGAAGGTCAAGTGTGGCAACTCTTCTTTGACGGTGCATCCAGAACAAGCCCAAAAGGACACCTAGTAGCAGGAATAGGAGTAGTACTCATCTCCCCACAGAATTATGTGATTCCCCGGGCCATTTCGCTTACCGAATCTTGCTCCAACAATGTAGCGGAGTACAACGCTCTTTTGATTGGGATGCAGTTCGCCGATGAGATTGGCGTTAAAAATCTCGAGGCATACGGCGACTCCAAACTCATCGTTAGCCAGGTTCGCGGGGAGTACGAAGTCAGACATGAAGACCTAGTACCCTATTACAATGCAACCGTCCACATGGCTGGGAAGTTTACAAACTTCTACATCGACCATGTACCGCGCAGGCAAAATGCGCATGCAGATGCACTAGCATCCCTCGCGGCCTCCTTAGCTCTTCCAGCTGGAGCAATGGAGAAGATATTCGTCTACAGCCACGACCTGTATTGCCCAAGAATTGCTCTCAAGGACTATCAGGAGTCAAAGGGAGATTCTCAAAGCAAAGAAGCGCTGGAATTGTCAACCGGTCCAGAGCCTAGAGACTGGCGATTCCCCTACATTGATTATGTCCTATATGGCATCTTGCCTGAGGATACCAAGGAAGCGGCTGCCATTCGAAGGAAAGCCCCCAAATTCTACTATAATGCGATTACACGAACACTGTATCGTCGATCGCATGACGGGATCTTGCTTCGCTGCCTTTCACAAAAAGAGGCACAGGAGGTATTGAAAGAAGCCCATGACGGCATGTGTAGAGCCCATCAACCTGGCCCAAAACTTGCATACCGACTCCAAAGGTTGGGATATTATTGGCCCAAGATGATCGCTGACGCCATCACCTATGCCAAAAGATGTCACGCCTGCCAAGTACATGGCGATTTCATCCATCAAGCACCAGGCTACCTTCACTCCACGGCTTCTACTTGGCCATTTGAAATGTGGGGGATGGATGTGGTTGGCCCTATCAGCCCGCCGTCATCAAAAGGACATCGGTTTATTTTGGCAATAACTGATTACTTCTCCAAATGGGCTGAGGTCGTTCCTTTGAAGGAGGTGAAGTCATCTGATGTGATCAAGTTCGTGAAGCATCACGTCATTTACCATTTTGGGGTACCTCGGCGAATTGTCCATGACAATGGACCCCAGTTCATCAGCCAGGCTTTCCAGAGATTCTGTGCCAAGTTCAGAATCCAGAGTGTGTCCTCAACGGCATACTACCCCGCCGCTAACGGCCTCGCAGAAGCTTTTAACAAGACCATTGGCAAGCTTCTCAAGAAATTCGTCTCGAAAAGTCAACGTGACTAGGACGACAAGCTGGGTGAATGCTTATGGGCTTACCGCACAACTGTCCGAACCCCGACTAAAGCTACGCCATTTTCTTTGGTATATGGGTGTGAAGCCGTCCTTCCACTCGAAATCCAAATTCCATCTCTACGCGTGGCCCTGACAGCGGAGATGACAATAGAGGAGAAGCATCGACAGCGACTCCAAGAATTAGAAGCCTTAGATGACAAACGTCTGCAGGCCCAACAGCAAATCGAGCTTTACCAAGCTCGAATTACCAGAGCCTTCAACAAGAAAGTTAAAGTGCGAACTTTCAAGAAAGGTGACCTTGTCTTAGCCGTCAGAAGACCCATGGTGATGACGCACAAGACAAAAGGAAAATTTCAGCCCAAATGGGAAGGACCATTTGTAGTAGAGTCAGTCTACTCAAATGGATCGTATCGCCTCATAACTTCAAATGGCGATACACTCATGATGCCGATCAATGGCAGGTTCTTGAAGAAATACTATCCTTAGATAGTGTTCTTCCTCAGATCAAGTTCAAAATTGCACCTCTGATCAAAACAAGAAGAATTTCTTCATTAAAACATCTGAGGCCTCCGACGGCTAAGGATAGAGGAAAATGTTGGCCTCTAAGCCCAACATAAGTCTTCGACAACTTATCATGCTGAGGGGAATAGCATGGCTAGCCCAACTCAAACGGTAGTTGGTAAAGGCATATTGATTAGACGGGAAAGGTGTACTTATTATGTGTATAAAGATGTATTTGATGTACCCTTTCTTGTCTCCGCTATAGCACAGAGCTATACCGAGTCGAACCACAAGGAGAGCTAGTGTAGAAACGTTACGATACACGTGAGAAAATCAAACTAGACTTCTTCTTTGTTTACAAGAATAAAGAATCAAAAGAAAAACAAAGAAAAGAATTGGTGGATATGTTCATGGTGGAAATTGGGAGAAAATCAAGATTGAGGTTGGATTGTGATTAACAACTAAAAAGAAATCAAAATCAAGAAAACTTGGAATGCAAGAAATCCATGACTAGCTAACCTTGCTACCTTACTAAACTCACTAAACTCCGTGATAGTGATGCGTGCCTCATGTTAATTCATTGGCATGGATATGTCTTGCATGTGATCTAATTACTTTCTCACTATGATGATGGGGATTCATTCTTGGACTTGTCTTGTAGCCTCCATAGATGGTCATCGGCCTACAAGATAGACTTTCACTAATAGAATCACAAGAGATACACTCAAGGGATGCTTATGTAGAACATACAACATTCAAGATCCGACATAAAGAAGTGTACATCTAATTAGCATATTGGTGCTTCCATCTCCATGTTCCATCAAGGCACTAGTTCAAAGACTAGGCTCTACATGAGGCACACATGAATCATATGAAGAGTTACAACAAGATTCTTGCCAAGAAATGAAAAGAAACCCATCGGAGAAGAGAAGAACATACAAATTGCAAGATTAAGTAAAGCAATCACCCATGAGTTAGTAGTAGCAAGAGTAGTGGTTAGCTAGTACATGGAACAAGAAATTAGCTACTAGCCATTACAAAAACAAAACAAAGCATGATTAAATTGCTAGAAATTAACAAAGCAAGTAACAAAGCAAAATAAAAGCAAGTGAAGAAGACAAACTAGAATCAAGCTCAAGTAGATATGTAGAGAATGGATCAATCCTTGTATAGCTCCAAGTTGTCACTCCTTGTTGATACAAGCTCTCTCTCTCATACAAATCTCTCTTGCAATGAAATCTAGGGAGAAGAAGATCATAGAGAGCTAAAAAACCCTAAACAAAAACTATCAAAATACAAAACCTAGAACTAAACCCTCTCTCTTCTCTGATCAGTCTCAGCTCGTAGGTCCAAGGTCACATATTTATAGCCCAAGATGAAGGATCCAGAAGTAAGTTTGTTGGCGCAAAATCCGAGGCCAAATCTCCCTGTAACTGCCGCCAGATCTGGAGAATCTTGCAAGTTGGCGGCAAAATCTGGGCCGTTGAGCCCAGATTTTCTGGTAGGATTTGTTTGTTAGGAGGTTAGCCACGTGGTATATCTGGAATCTTCGTTTGTTGCGCGGATCTTTCTGGATCTGGATTTGAATTTGGCTTTATCCTTTAAGCTTGGATTAATCACTTAATTAGTGTTAATTAAGTGATTATTTAGATATCTCTCCATTAAGTGTGTACCTGCAAATATGTAGAGAAGAGGAGTAAAAATCACATATTTATTTGTAATATGTATGGGAGTTATGATGTAAAAAATGCAATATTGGATACTAATCACACCCCCACACTTATTCTTTTGCTCGTCCCGAGCAAAACAAAGAAAAAGAAAATCTAGACTAACAATTTATTTACACCACTTTCGCAGGTGACGCGATTGCACTGAGCATGTGCAACAAGCCGTTAAACCTCTAGGTTACCCTAGAGGAGGAGTGTTGTCTCCTGAGGGTTTTCAGCGGATTACACCCACAAAATCCATAAAGAAAGAAGACAAATGTTAGTATTTTCGAAAACGCATTTTGAATAAGAGACATGTTTACGAACTATTTTGCAAAAATATAAGTGATCCTAGGTCATAAGTCCACCTATAATTATTCTTTCTTAAACTTAGTATCCATGCAAGATCTTGTTTTCAATTAAGGTAAGAATTCAAAATTGGATTGAATATTTTTATCTTTCATAAAACCTAGATAATATGCACACCGTGTAAGTGAAGATTTCTGGGATTTCAACTCCAACCATCAAGCCATTTATTTATATATATTCTTTTTTTCTCTTTTTTTTTTTCTTCCCTTAGTTTTATTAGGCTTTCTAATTCACCCATGTAGCGAGCCTATAACCGATGACTCCCAGACCAGATGGTCTTAGGGCACCAGATGAGGAAACATCCCTCGGGTTTAAGGACTCGAGTGAAAAAGGCCACAAAACTAAGAGGGATTATTCTTAATCACCGTTAGGCGTGAATAATCATGCTTCTTGAGGCACAATTACCCAGCTTAATAGGTGAGATCACTGTTAGGCGTGAGTCATCATGCTTCTTGAGGCATAATTTCCCAGCTTAATAAGTGATCTTTTATTTATATATTTTTTTTTTCTTTTTTCTTTTTCTCTTTTTATTTTTTTATTTTTTTATATATATATATATGTGGCATTTTTGGTCTTTGTTTCCATCCCAAGAAATGTGTAAGTGTAAAGTGCATATTATTTAAGGCAAAAAATTCCAGATAATAATATCTCACCAATTTTACTTACTTAGCCTATAATCTCAAACAAGATCTATTACTTCAACTAGGTTTAAGATGTCATAATTAAGGCTTTCTTAATCTCTAAGATACATCTTAATTTTCTTAAAAATAGAGCAAAACTTTGTCTCTTTATTTCAAAAAGTTTTTTATATTTTTTTTTATTTTTTTTATTTTTATTTATTAAAAGAAAAATCTAAAAGAAAATAGAAAATCTATAAAGAAAGGTAAAATCTAAAAGAAAATAAAACCTAAAAAGAAAATGAAAATCCTAAAAAATTGAAAATCCTATGATCCTATGTTAGTAAACCCTCCCCCACACTTATTTCATGCATTGTCCCAATGCATCGTGATATATGTATGCATGAAACAAAATGGAAGGGAAAGGAATTATTTACAAGGAATATAAGTGTAACTCTCACCTGGGCTTTTGGTCGCTTCCCTCTGGCCCGTTTCCCATCGTTCCAATGTGTTCTCTTTCTTGAACTCCATTGGGAAACGGTCTGAATTATTCTTACCCTAGGTGATTCCAGTTTCAATTTGTTGTTATTTTTATTCATACTCTTTCCACCACATCGTTCAAAGTCCTTATCACCACTCTTACTCAGAATCTCATCACTTCCAATGTTTAGAAATTTTAACTCCTCTCCATATAATTCTTCAAAGCTCAAGTCAACATCCGGCAGTGGACAATTAGCTAACTTACCCCGAGTTGACTCATCTAAGCACATAATCTCATCAGCAAACAAGTCTTCAAATGATATATCAATTGGAGGTTCAAATACAGTCTCAGTTGGCTCATTGAAAGTGAAAGTATCCAAATCAACTTTCCCCGTTTGAAAGGGTACTCGGATAAGAGAATCACAAGATTGTGACTCATCTTTTGGATCTTCACCTTCCTCCTCACAATTGTTACTAATGAAATTAACCTCAAATGTTTGATCTTTTGTTTTGTGAGGCTGTGTGTGGAAGACATTGTGTTCATGTGTCATGTTACCAAAAGTCAACCTCATTGATCCATTCCGGCAATTAATGATTGCATTTGCAGTAGCCAGGAATGGTCGACCCAGAATGACAGGAATTTGTGCCCTTTGATTTGAATTTGATACTGGTTTTGTTTCAAGGACAACAAAGTCAACTGGATAAAAGAATTCTCCAACTTTGACCAGGACATCTTGAATTACCCCCTTGGGTTTAGTAACAGAGCGATCAGCCAATTGAATGGTCATTTGGGTCGGGAGAAGATCACCTAACCCCAATTGTTGGTACACAGAGAAAGGTAGGAGATTGATACTGGCCCCCAAATCAAGAAGTGCCCTATTTATTGTAGTCTGTCCTATGATGCATGAAATGGTGGGGCTCCCTGGGTCTTTATACTTAACAGGAATTGGACCAGTGAGCAGCTCATTGATGGATGATGCAAGGAACACTTTTTTAGGGACTTGGGTCTTCCTCTTCTTGGTGCACATTTCCTTCAAAAATTTGGCATATGAAGGCACTTGTTGAATGGCATTAAGAAGAGGGACATTGACTTGGACCTTTTTGAATGTTTCTTTTATTTTCTCCATGTGAGCATTTGACTTGTTATTTAAAAGCCTATTTGGATATGGTACTCTAGGCTTATAAGGTTGCTCATCTACCTTTTCTTTCCCCTTGGCTTTGGAAGTGGATGGCTCTGTACTAGAGGATGGTTTGTCAAAAGTTGGTGACATTGGGACATGAGATGTTGGCTTTGGTACTGGATGAGATTGTGGACTAGAAACCTTATTGTCAACTTGTTTACCAGATCTCAGGGTATGAATGGCATGACAGTGACTGGGTCCTGAATTTTCAACTTTGGGATTTAGCAATGGCTGGCTTAAGAACAGTCC
The DNA here is from genome assembly GCA_038442645.1 of Agave tequilana. Classification (NCBI taxonomy): domain Eukaryota; kingdom Viridiplantae; phylum Streptophyta; class Magnoliopsida; order Asparagales; family Asparagaceae; genus Agave; species Agave tequilana. Next base: position 94,812 of record JAVJIF010009649.1, on the reverse strand, counting down.
TTTTTGATTCTCAGCCATTGCTTGATCTTGACCTTCATTTCATTCAACTCCTGTTGCTGGTTCTTTGTTAAGGTTTCTATCATTTGTTTCAACTCAGATATTTCAGAATTATTTTGGGGTGGATGTTGAGGATATGGAGATTGGAACTGTGATTGGTAATATGGTGGTGGGACCTGATATGACTGTGGTGGACTTTGAGATGGATGAACATACAGTGAATTTTGATCGAAACTGGATGGATGAAACTGAGCATTGTACAGATGTGGAAGTGGTGGCATATGATGCTCAGTACCAGACTGACTCCATGGAAAATTTGGATGGTTCTGCCATCCTGAATTGTAAGTGCTGGAGTATGGGGGTCTGGTAAATGCTGCATTCATGTTCTCCTGAAATGGGGGCTGATACAATGGACACTCCTCAACAACATGGCTAAGGTCTTGACATTTGGTACAACCTGGTCTAATCAAAGGCAATGGGTTGACCTGGTTGACCACAGAATTCCCTATTGACTCAAGCAACTCTATCCTCTTCATTAATTGTGTGATCTTGGTTTCTGCAGCTAGAGAGGATTCTTTGGATTGTGTACCAGTTCTGGAAGTGGTGGGAGTCGGTTTATCAGGGCATGACTCCCACTGAATGGTTTTCTCTTCTCCGATGGGTTTCTTTTCATTTCTTGGCAAGATCTTGTTGTAATTCTCCATATGATTCATGTGTGCCTCACTTGGAGCCTAGTCTTCGAACTAGTGCCTTGATGAATTGTGGTTTTAGCTCAAAATTGTTTCCATTAGGCTCGGGGAGAAGAATGCATGAAGGAATGGAGGTGCGAATCGGATAAAATCGATCCTGAAGTGAGACGTTGTTGGTCATGATGTGAAGTGGATGTGTAAGTGTAGAAAGTCTAACAGAATGATGATCACAGAACCACTCTCAAATATAAAGCCACAAACAACGCGCACCGATCACACCAGCGAAAAAGAAAAATAACAAACAACAAAAGAAAAAAAAAAAAAAATCAATCCAAGCTTGTCTAGGGTTTCTGGTCCTAGATGACTCCTAAATAGACTGTCCACAGGAGGTTTGGTGTAGAAGCTGACTATAAGCAAATCAGCCAGGGAAGGGTAAGGTTGGTGGGAGGTTTTCCGTCCGAAGACGTTCCTTAATTAAGTAACCAGCAACCTTCGGGCTTTCGGCCCTCAACCCCTTTCCTAGACACTGATTTTACAGAAGTCAATTTCCAACACTTTTCCCCCTTAGGAAAATCTCCTAAGTGAGTCCGGATGTCCCTAGGGCCAACGTCTATCAAATTTTATTTACAAGCTTAGGATTGTGAGTGCGTGGGAAAATGATTTTCGGGCTAAGGAAAGGGTAATGAACTCCCCACCTTATCTTTGTTATGGGTTTTGCCCTTAAAGTTGATTCGTGCAAGTGTACGATGTAAACAACCAAGAATCACTCAAAGTGGAATTAAATCATACAACGAGTGAGTCCTAGTCTATATGCTTATGCTTACGTACCTTGTCCCACGCGCTCTTCAACAGTAAATGTAAAGTAATTGAAAGACACGTGCCTATAATGCAAGATGTCTAACAATTTTTTAGCAATTATCAACCAATTTCTTACTGTTGAATTAATTAACAGGAATACAGTGAAGTATACAGGAAATGAAGTATATAGGCAGCAGTATCTTGCAGAGCAGAAGCCCCTGCAAAAATTTTGTAAGTAGTGAACTCTAAAGTGCCGCGTTCCCACGGCAATTCTTGTGGATCCGCGGCACAATAGAGGGATCCTGGGCTCTGCTTTCTTGAGCAGAGTCCCAGGTCCACTTATATGTTTCTGCTGTAGATATTTTCCTGTTTTCTTCTCCTGTCACCTGCAACAGAGAAGAAATATAGTTTAGTTTCTCACTTTTAAAAATAATACCGTCGCTCTCCCCGGCAACGGCGCCAAAAATTTGATAAGACTAAGAAGGGTGTACTTATTATGTGTATAAAGATGTATTTGATGTACCCTTTCTTGTCTCCGCTATAGCACAGAGCTATACCGAGTCGAACCACAAGGAGAGCTAGTGTAGAAACGTTACGATACACGTGAGAAAATCAAACTAGACTTCTTCTTTGTTTACAAGAATAAAGAATCAAAAGAAAAACAAAGAAAAGAATTGGTGGATATGTTCATGGTGGAAATTGGGAGAAAATCAAGATTGAGGTTGGATTGTGATTAACAACTAAAAAGAAATCAAAATCAAGAAAACTTGGAATGCAAGAAATCCATGACTAGCTAACCTTGCTACCTTACTAAACTCACTAAACTCCGTGATAGTGATGCGTGCCTCATGTTAATTCATTGGCATGGATATGTCTTGCATGTGATCTAATTACTTTCTCACTATGATGATGGGGATTCATTCTTGGACTTGTCTTGTAGCCTCCATAGATGGTCATCGGCCTACAAGATAGACTTTCACTAATAGAATCACAAGAGATACACTCAAGGGATGCTTATGTAGAACATACAACATTCAAGATCCGACATAAAGAAGTGTACATCTAATTAGCATATTGGTGCTTCCATCTCCATGTTCCATCAAGGCACTAGTTCAAAGACTAGGCTCTACATGAGGCACACATGAATCATATGAAGAGTTACAACAAGATTCTTGCCAAGAAATGAAAAGAAACCCATCGGAGAAGAGAAGACCATACAAATTGCAAGATGAAGTAAAGCAATCACCCATGAGTTTAGAAGTTAGCAAGGTAGTAGTTAGCTAGTACATGGAAAAGGAATTAGCTACTACAAGCCATTACAAAAACAAAACAAAGCATGATTAAATTGCTAGAAATTAACAAAGCAAGTAACAAAGCAAAATAAAAGCAAGTGAAGAAGACAAACTAGAATCAAGCTCAAGTAGATATGTAGAGAATGGATCAATCCTTGTATAGCTCCAAGTTGTCACTCCTTGTTGATACAAGCTCTCTCTCTCATACAAATCTCTCTTGCAATGAAATCTAGGGAGAAGAAGATCATAGAGAGCTAAAAAACCCTAAACAAAAACTATCAAAATACAAAACCTAGAACTAAACCCTCTCTCTTCTCTGATCAGTCTCAGCTCGTAGGTCCAAGGTCACATATTTATAGCCCAAGATGAAGGATCCAGAAGCAAGTTTGTTGGCGCAAAATCCGAGGCCAAATCTCCCTGTAACTGCCGCCAGATCTGGAGAATCTTGCAAGTTGGCGGCAAAATCTGGGCCGTTGAGCCCAGATTTTCTGGTAGGATTTGTTTGTTAGGAGGTTAGCCACGTGGTATATCTGGAATCTTCGTTTGTTGCGCGGATCTTTCTGGATCTGGATTTGAATTTGGCTTTATCCTTTAAGCTTGGATTAATCACTTAATTAGTGTTAATTAAGTGATTATTTAGATATCTCTCCATTAAGTGTGTACCTGCAAATATGTAGAGAAGAGGAGTAAAATCACATATTTATTTGTAATATGTATGGGAGTTATGATGTAAAAAATGCAATATTGGATACTAATCACATATCAAACCCGTTGACAGCTGAGGATTTGCTAAAATCCTAAGGGACATGTTCCCATTTGATCCGACGCCTCCAACGGCTAAGGATAGAGGAAAATGTTGGCTTCTAAGCCCAACATAAGTCTTCGACAACTCATCATTCTGAGGGGAATAGCATGGCTAGCCCAACTCAAACGGTAGTTGGCAAAGGTACCTCAAATCCGTTGATAGCTGAGGGTTTGCTAAAAATCCTAAGTGAACTTGACTCCACTCTCCCCTCCAAAATCTCTTACCAATTCTCATCCACAGAATGGTAGGTCTACAAAATACAGTCGTTGCCAAGTTAATACTATACTTCTGGCACTTCAAATTCCACTTGCCAATTCTCATCAATAGAATGGCAAGTCTTCAAAATTGCTCATATCGCAAATCCAAATTTGTCAAGTTAACACTATACCTCTGACATTTTTAAACTCTACTTGTTAATTCTCATCAATGGAATGACAGGTCCTCAAATTGCTCATATCGCAAATCAATTTCTGTCAAGTTAATACCACACCTCTGACAAATTACTTTTAAGTTAACACTATACTTCTAAACAGTACATCGAGTTTCTGTCAAGTTAACATCACACCTCTGACAGTCACCTTCCTTCAGACTTCCATATCGAAGCTGAAATGAACGATGCTAAGTTTAACACTACACCTCTAGCATCCAGGTCATCGCCAAGTTCAACAATACACTTATGGCAATGACTTTTCCTCGGACTTCCTTGTCAAAGTCGAGATGACTAATGCCAAGTTCAAAATTACGCCTCTAGCATTACCCTCATTGTCAAGTTAAACATTACACCTATGACAATGACACTTTCAGTTTTCCCAAATGAAAGCTGAAATGCTTCTGAGTCAAGTTAATATCACACCTCTGATTCACATTCTTGTCAAGTTAACATCACACTTCTGACAAGACAACTTTCAACCCGTTAAGTTAATATCACACCTCTAACGGTAAAAACTTTCCTACATCCCCGCGAATCTAGCCTCACTTGTTATTCTCCTCAACAGAACAACAAGTCTACCCAAAAAATATTGTTAGGTTAACATTACACCATTAGCAGTGTTTTCATTAACTCCCCAGCTGATCTTAATCAAGTTAATCCTAGACCTCTAATAAAAGTTCATCTTCCCTGGGGGTACCAATTCAACCTGTCACTTTCTTTTTATAAAGTGGCAGGCCCACCAAAGTTATCTTATCTCTGTCAAGTTAATATCACACCTCTGACAGCATTGTGGGGTTCCTCAGATAGGATCTTTTCTCCACAAAATTTGACTTGTTAAAATTTTCATCATAGTTTTGACAAGCCAAAGATTCTTTGCTTCTATGGGTCTGACTAAAAAGAGACAAAAGAGTTCAAGACAATAGAAGAGACAAAAAGAAAAGTGTCACTTTTATTTATATCCAGGCATATGAAAGTGATACAAAACGCTCTCTTATACAATGAGATTGAGTGTTACAATTAAGGAGTGCACAAAGAAGTCTCTCTCCCTCTCAGAGGTTGCACTCACTCCTCAAAGCTGCATACAATTCCAGGTACAAGATGTTTGGAAGGGCATCAAAGTAGGATCAGACGTCGTGGCAATGATCAGAAGCTGGTTGCACCACGATGCATGATGTAAACATCGAAGAAGTCCTTGGTTGATCAAGAACAATGGTGTTTCTTGAGGTCGAAAGGCAGCAGAGTCTTCTGACTCCACCTGACCATCCGAAGTGGGGGTGTGATCCTTCGTTGATGAACATCTCTTCCGCCAGAAGGTCGTCCAGTGAGCATGGAGTTTCCTCGATGTCACTTCTGGGGTAAGAGAGGAGGTTTTAAGACCTCACAGGGGATGCCACCCACCACTATATCCACCGCTACCCCCGCCGCCATCCTTGCTCTGATCATGCCATGCCAAGAAGAATGACTGGTGCGTCGAATTCAAAGAGATCTTGGTGAGGGTCCGGTCCCCATCTCCTGAAGACAAGAGTCATGATTTCTTCTCCTGTGGTCGACCATCAACCAAGTTCTCTGGTCGATATATTCTCCCAAGGGCCCAGCGAACATGAAAAAGGATGATCAAGCATACCTGCAAGAAGCAACAAAATTAGAAAACCTGAAGCTTAGTATACTTCAACAGAAGACACTAAGTGACAAACGCAGCTATCGCTGAGGACTTCAGACGTGGGAATGACCCGCGCAGCGAACATCTGCGGTGACAGAAACAGACGCGGTCAAAATTGTGATATACACAGAATTCAGACACAGTCTCATTTTACATCCGCGCTTAAAGGACGAGACGTAAAGAGAATCAGACGCGAAAATAGCCATCTCCCTGTTGAATGAACAGGAGTTGCAAGATTCAGGCCTGAGACCTCCAGTCGAAGTTAAAATTCTTCCAAGTCAGCGGCCTCAAGGCGCAAGCTCTGTGTGCAAAACCGGCAGCCAGGGGCCGAAGCCCACTGTATTGGCGTCCAGAGAAGTTTAAGTCAATGGCGCAAATTCCAGAAAAGGAATGTACCAACTAAGACTTCATCCAGATGATAATATCTCTTTAAGAGATATCAAAATTCAAACCAGGCTGGGTTAAAAATGTCATGGCAAACCAAGAAGGCGTACCCGCAGAGGCCTCTATTAAGAGTTGAATTCTCTGCATTGAAGCTCGGACATAAAAGGTGCTCAAAGAGACGCTTTCTGTTATTGAAATCACTTGACAATGGTAATCTTCTGAAGAGACCAAACAGAAGCATGAAAGCTCTGGTCATCTTCATCCATGGAGGCAAGCCCCTGGTAAAGTCCTTGAAGGGAGGAGATGGAGTCTCTCAGAGCACTCGCTGTTAAAAGAGACTAGTCCAAGTATGGGACTGCAAAAGGAAGGGGGTAAGCCCTATTTATAGGCAGCCCATAATAACCATAATTAATGGTTCATTAATTAGAACCGTCGGCCTTAATGACCGCACGACTGTCAAAGCCCAATGGAAGGCTGACGCGTGGAGCGTCGCTTCGGGAAACATCGAAGACGCTGGTCTCCAACCGCCAGCGCCGGTTTGGCATTAAAAGGCATTAACACCTAAACCCAATGAAGAACCGACGTGTGGACAACCGCTTCGGGAAACAACAGATGATGCGGGTTCCCAATCGTCAATGAAGACTTGACGTTTGAAAATCTCACAGGATCTTTATGTCAGGCTACACATAACGCCTGGGAAGTTGCACCAAACGCAGATGTGAAAGCCGCGTTCAGGAACCCGCGTCCAGAGGCTCGCGCCTCTTTTTCAAAAAAAAGGTGGCGTCCTCCTTCATTCAAAGTTAGAAGACCCTTCGCGTCTCTTGGATGACTCAAAGTTGCTCCGCGTCTCTCGGACGACTGAAGGTTGCGTCCATCAACAAAAGGGACTCATTCTGGGGGTCTCAGTGGGAAAGCACATAAAGCTGCGTCCCGAAGGTTATATCTTCAACAGAGAAGGCCTATCACCTTCACAAGTGTCTTGGAGCTGCGTCTACATGAATGATGATGGGTCTTGCACCGAGTCTCAGCGTCGCTTCCCTGATTGCGTCAATTTTAAGGGGCGTAAGACCACATTCTTAATGTATCCTGAACTCTGCGTCTGGATAAAGTTAAGGATTGCGGCCAGTGAGTCATACTCAAAGCTGCGTCCTTCGCGTCCGCTTGAACCGCGTCTTCACTGGCAGGTCAGAATCGCGTGCCTCAGAGCCGCGTCTCTTTTTATGAATCGACGCTGCGTTTCATCAAAAGAACTTAGTTTTACCTAAGTTCAGTATTCACAGTCAGTAAGGGAGCATAACCAAAATCTGTGATTGAGAGGTTGGATTCATCTACAGCGGGGCAATGAAGATGGAACAAAAGTTTCAACGACTTTTATTGTTCAAAAATGATAAAAGTAGATACAAACACTCTTGATAAATAGAGTGTCCTTTTCTTTACAAGAAAAAAAAAGAAGGCTAAAAGTCCTGGTTCGCCAAACAACGGAGTTGTTCTCTAAGGCGATGTATCTCATGTTGGCGCGCCTTCTCAACCTCCATGAGAGCTTGGACCCGCAACTCCTCCTCAGATAAGAACTTCTTCGTAGCCAGCTGTGTTCATAAGGACTCCAACCCGGAGGAGTGAATGGAGAGGCTTTCTTCAATCTGCATCTTGGCAACCTCCAGCCCTTCCAGCTTCTTCCTGGTAGTGGCAAGCTTCTGCTCATTGATTGCAATCAAGGCTTCTGCTTTGGCTATGGTAGCCCGAGCACTGATGATAACCTGCTCCGCGCTCTGCATGACGAGTTCAGATTTCCTTGAATCGCCAATCAGCCTTTGATGGTCCGCCTGGAAATGTTGGAGATGGTGGGTCTCTTCGGCTATTTGTTCCTCCATCTCCTTCCGCTCCTGTTCTTGAGCAGCGAGAAGCCTAGTCAAGGTTGCCCGGGCCTCGTGAACTGAACCGGCGTCCTCCAAAGACTTAAGCTCTTTCAGATCACTCCCCAACTGCTCCACCAACAGCAGACACGCCCTAGCCTGTGAAGGATCTCCAGTATGACCGATGTTTTCGATCAAATTCTCAAGAAGCATTCGGGCAAACTCGAAAGAACTGCCCCCAGAGAGGATGAGATCAATACACGATCACATGGAAGCAAGGAACTGCTGCACCATTTGACGTGTCAGTTCTTCCATGATATCTCCGGCCGAGGAGAATTCCGCTGATGTGCTCCCAGATCCCCTCTCCATCACTGGGCGAGGGATGGGAATCAACTCATCCTGTGCAGGAGTAGGGTCAACAACAGGCGCGACAGAAGCTGAGATGGTCGCCGGCACTTCCGGGGCGGTTGCCGTCATAGCAGCCTCCACGGCGACGGAAGTAGCAGCGAGCCTGGCTTCTCCGGAACCCTCAGTCGAGGGTTGAATTGTACTACCTGCGGGCTCAACGCTGGCTGCCTCTGCTGAGCCGATGCTGACTGCTAAGTCCTCTGCCTGAGCTTCCTCAGCCCTCTCTGCAAAACACCAGAACGTCAGTCATGACAGCAAAAGGAAAATATTCAAAGCATCAATATTTCCTTACCAAGCCGAGGGTCCGAAGACGGCAGATCCCTGGGCAAATCTTGCAAGGTTGAGGTCCCCCCAACCTCAATAATTGTCCTCTCTTGAGGCATCTCAATAGCAGGAGTCTCAACACCCTCCTGCTGGTCCAGCTCCTGTATCATCTCCTCGATATGGGAGGAAGTCGCAGCCTCGCTGTCCGCGGCCAACCCTGCAGCATAAAGGGAAAACGTCAGAACCTGTTCCCTAATTAAAAAAGGGAAACTGGGTCAACAAGACTATAAGAGTACCTTCAGCAGGAGCAGTTGCCGCTTGAGATAACGCCATCGCCGGATCACACCCGTACATTTCTTCCTCCGAGATATGTGAGAATTTGCTCGGATGTGGAAGAGCAAGTTCATCACCAAAATCGACTTCATCACCTGAATCATATTCGTCCTCTCCGGATGATGAAGACAATAGTGCAACGCGAGAAGCCTCGGCAACCGGGGCCTTGCCACCAAATACCCCAGTGGTAGGGCTGGGGTCAACTACCCGAGGACTGGGGATTAATACACTAGGGGACCCAGGCTGTTGCGCCTCGTCCCTCCTCTCATGAGCTGAGGAAGACCCAGGCTGAGTTGAGACCCCTGGAATCTCAACATCACCTCCGCTCATTATGTCGACTTCAAGCTGCTCAGCCTCGTCAGCGGCGGTGGGTTTGTCAGCGAACTCCCCTTCCTCTAAAATCCTGGGGCCCCTGCTGCGCAACCCACGGGTACAGACTAAGGAGGCGTCATCCTCATCTTCCGTTTCTTCCCTCTGTTCCTCAACACCAGAAGGGATGTCTTCGGACGGAGAAACTGCGGCCGCCAAGTCTCTCCGGACCTTCTTGGGGGCAGGCTCAACAGTGGAAGTAGAGCCTTGAGGATGCTTACGCGCCACCTGTCGACCCTTTGCCGCTCGCGGCTCCTCCCTTGATACCCTTCTGGTCTCCTTCAGAGCCTTCCGATACTCCTCAACGCCTCGTGAGCGTTTGTTGGACCCCAACTTTACTTCGTAAGATGCATTGATACTCTCGATGCATGAGTACTCCGGAGCAAAGTCAGGCGTTTGGTTGGCCTGAAAGTACCAGGTACAAAAGCTAAGGCTTGTACAGCCTTTTGGTTCCTTGGGGGGCAGACGAAAAAGCGCTTCCGTCCCTCCGGTCACACTATAATACCAAGCCCGAGCACCTTCAAACAAGTTCCCACTGAAGGCGAGTCGAGCATTGGGGTTACCGACATACAATTGATCATAGCCGAACTGTCGGGCGAAGCGATTCGGCATGTACGGCTCGATCGTGCACGAATTCCCTTGTCGGAAAAGCACATACCCAGGCCGAATATTGACCAACCACCAGAAAACTCCCGATGACAGCCTCGTGAAGTCATCTGGGCCCATGAAGTCAGCAAGTTTATCCCCGAAAGATGCACCAGCAATCTCGGGGAAGCAGCGATTGAGCTGGTAGTTCGAAGCAGTTAGAATGCACCTCCGAATGAAATACATATAAGTATTGCACCAGCTTGAACCCTCCAACCGCTGTACGAAAGGGGTAAACCCCTCACTCCAAGACACCGACGTCATCAGGGAGGGACAGTGCATAACGTACCAAGCCAATAGGTACGTGTAGGGAAGTTCAACCCGAGGGTTGGGACGTTTTACCGTCAGCCTCCCCTCTGAGTCAACAATCGGCTCACCCTGGGAGTCGACAACCTTCTCTACCCTGCACAGACTTTGAGTTAAGGCCCGCAACCCGCTTTGAATACTGGCCACCATGGCCGGGAGGAGGGCTATGGGCCTACCATAAGCCAGGAGCACCGCCGGGTACACTACGTCGGCAACAATCACTTCATGTGGCAGTGTCAGCACCACACAGCGCTTCAACCACAACATTAAGAAGCCCGCCAGCAGTGCTCGATTGGAGATAGGGGTCCGGGCTTGATGATGAAAACTTTCGAAAACCGTGTCAGGTTCGAAAGTATCCTCGTTCGACTCCGTGGTGTAGGAGTCTACAGAGGCCTGAATCCTATCGGCAATCTCCTCGTCGGAGCTGGGAGCCAGTCGGGTCACTGGATGGTCTTTCTGATTGACGCCATTAAACAAGTAGCTTGCCCAAGACAACTGCTTGACTCCCCTCGCCCTCCAAGAGGTTATCTGGCCGCAAATGTGGAAGTGACATAACACCTCCCAATAAGTCTCGTACAGTCGAGGAGACGCTTTCTTCAAAAGGTGAAGCTCCTCAGTGGTCGGGACGTATTCCTCATAGGGAGAGTCCCCCATTACCAGCCCCGAGACTTCGTACAACTCGTGCAGGGCAAGACCCATCTCTCCGACCGGAGTGAAGAATGTCCCCGTCAGAGGATTGTAACGCTCCAGGACCCCAAAGAAGTTTTGAGAACTTGGTGGAATACCATACTGCACGGCCCTGACCGCCTGGTACAATTCCACATGCTCCAACAGGCCTCCAAGATAGGCGAGGACGAAGCTCACCATCTTGCCCCACCAATACTTCTCAGTGGAATGGATCCACCCGGGCGAACGGAAGTCGACCGGAAAATCACCCCCCACTTTCATGAATGCGTTGAGGAAGGTGGTGCCAAGTTTAGGAGTTTCTCCTACTGGGTGATCGGTCTTCAACAGCCCGGGAAACAGGCCGAAAACCTCCTTATCATGACCAGCATGATATACCTTCTTGGAGCCTAAGTTGCCGAGAGTAACCTCAGGGACGGGTCGGGAAAGCTCCCATGTCATTTTTCGAGGGACGGACATGTGCTGGAGATAAGATAGTGGGTACATCCTCTCCATGTTCGGAAGAAAGAACCTTCTATCCCCTATTTGACGGAGCCATTTATAATCTCCGTCATGCAAAGAATAGCCGCCCTCGCTAATATGGTCTCCAAAGAAGAAAGCAGGCTTCTCCATCGGAGCGCGAGCATTCGTTGTGAATGTCGCGTCAGTCATAAGCTCCCGAAAGGTTGCCGCGTCAACATTGGCGAGTTTCTCCCTTCGCTCCTTCGACTTGTCGGCAGTCATAAGAGCAGTCCTTTGCAGCACAAAGGTTAAATCACGGTCAGCACCACCTACGTGCCCGAAGTGGTGCCTCTTGGAGAGTGGGCTGGAAGAGTGTCGCACTGCATAAGAAAATGACACTTGATCAGAAGTCTAAACGAAAATGATTAAGTGTCTATAATTCAGACGCAGAAGAGATACTGGACGCAGAAATTATCAAAATCCGCGTCCAGACCTAAGGATCCGCGTCCAGACCTGAGGACCATGAGGCCAGCAGGGAGTCTGCGTTTTCAAAATCCAAGACTTATGAAAAATATCTAAGTACTTGGACTCGGTGCAAGATTCATAAAAACCAGCGTCTGATGTCACAGAACGCAAGAATCAAGTCTGCGTCCAGATCTTTCACAATTAGAAACATTCTAGGTGATGACTCCGGAACGCAAGGCTTACTGGCGCCCTATGTTCAACAAACAAGTACATCCTCAAGCGGATAAAAGCGATAGGGTCATCAAACCCGCGCCTTGTTTGTTAACTCAAAGACCGCGTCTGAGAACCAAATGCGGTTTCGAATCCATGTTGGCGGTTCTCCTTCAAAGAAAGGATTTTTAGGGTTATAAGAACTCCATAAACCCCTCTAATGGCGAAGATCAAGCCTGATGGCGTTATACCTGAGATAGGGGCTTCCTGCATGGAGGAACCGCCCCTTTGGGCCTCAGTGACGACCGCCTTTGACGATGAAGCAGTTCGCTTGGCCTTGGGTGCCATTGCGAAGCAAGAATCTAATGCTAGACGGAAGAGAAGGGAACAAAGAGAACTTCTTTCTCAAAACCCTAACAGATGCAAGCGAAGACGAAAGAGAGATTGATAATGACTCTCTCAATGACTGTCGCCCTTTATAGGCACGGTGATTCGCAAAGATACGCGGCGCTTGGCTCGACGTCGAATCACCGCCTGACGCGTGGACAGTGCATTTAATGCAGCGTGAAGTTTGCACGCCAAAAAGAAAGTGTCCCGTCGGCTCCACAGGACACGTGACAGTGCACTCATGGCATGGCACGGATTCGCACCCAACAGCCTCGCCCCTTCAATGGACGCATCCCTTCAGCTAGGCCATTGTTGCGTCCAACAAGTCGCGTCTTTACTCCAAAAAGATGCGTCTCTCCAAAAGTTCGCATCCTTCCAATCAGCCCAAGAATCGCGTCTGAACAACAGTCGCGTTTTCATTCCAAAAGATGCAGCCCTATGAAAATCACAACTTTAAAGCTGGCGTTCAGTCCTCGCTTCTGCAGAACAGTTCAACAGTACACTGGCACAAGCAGACGACCGTCCACTCCTGACTTTAAAGTGTACCCACGACAGACTTAAAGCAATCGGGGAGGTTTAGACTGTGCATCTAGGCACTCAACACGATCAACTTTGGTGGCTTCAAAGAGTTTCACAGTACACTCACGAAGACCATACTCCAGACAAGATCAAACCCGGAGCATTGACAGTCCAGTCATAAGGGTGAGCTCAGCTAGAGTCCAAAGTATTTCGAAATCCGTCCCACTTAACTGCGGAATATCGAAAACTTTGGAGGGGGTTCTGTAAGCTGTCTAAAAATCACTAAAAGACAAGCCATTAAAAAGCAGAATTCCAAGTTCTAGACGCGAGGCTCGACAGCCGCGTCTCAGCCAACACAGCAGCATCAAGGCGCGAGGGTCGAAACCCGCGTCTCAGCAGCACCAAGGCGCGAGGGTCGAAACCCGCGTCTCAGCAGCACCAAGGCGCGAGGGTCGAATCCCGCGTCTCAGCAGCAACAAGGCGCAAGGGTCGAAACCCGCGTCTCAGCAGCACCAAGGCGCGAGGGTCAAAACCCGCGTCTCAGCAGCTCCAAGGCGCGTGGGCTGACACCCGCGTCTCAGTTGTAACCGTCCCGGTTTCGGGGCCAATCACGGCCCACATAACGGGAAAAGTTAGCCCTCATTATGGAGTGTTTTTAGGAGGCACGTACGCCCCTGAAACCCCTATAAATAGCCCCGTCGCTATGAAGAAGGGGTCGGATTTTCGGACGAATTGAAGAGAGGGGATTGACAGTCGAATTTTCGGTCAGAGGACTTCTGGGAGAAAAGAGCTCTGAGAGAAAAGAGAGAGAGAGAGAGTTAAACCCTTCAGAGAACTTGCTGTGTTCAAGTTGCTCTTTGCCTACCTTCTCTTTGAGAGTTTTGGTAGACAGAGCTGAGTTACTCCATCTACCATCCGAAGAGGAGATCCCTGGAAGGTCTCGACGGTCATCCGGTCAACGGAGAACAAGATTCACTCTCCATCGCCACTTGAAGAACCCAGCCTTAAACAAAGGGAGGATTCAAGACTCAACATCCTCTCTCCCTTGTAATCGGAAGACCGATCTGTTGTAATCTTTTATCCAATCAAAAGAATTTTACAATCGAATCCTCCTTTTCCGACGCATACACAAGTGCCTGGCCTTTAACCGTCTTTTGAGGGATAAAGATCATGTCATATTGAGACAAAAGAAGCGCCCATTTAGCTAATCTTGAATTCAATGATCCTGGCTTCGTCATGAGAAGACACAAAGGATTCACTCTGGAGATGACATGTATGGTTTGGCCAACCAAATAATGTCGTGTCCGTTGGCCCAAAAGGCTACACTCTCCATTTGTTTAGAGTTTTGTTGATAACAAAACAAATAAGAGCTATTTGGTACTAATAAGTTTGTTTAAGATAAGTTTCAGGTTAGTACCATATTTGGAGGCTATTGCTTAGCTTTTGCAAGAACTTCTAAGTTCATGAAGTAAAGAAGGCGTTTTTGCACATCTAGGGAGGAACATAGAAGAGAAGGCTCTAGCAAGGCATTGCATGGCTCAAGACTTCAAGATTGCTCAAGATAATTCATTAGATTGGTTTCTAGTTTTATAGTTTTGTTAAAGAATAGTGAATAGGTTTGAAGCTCTATCACACACGTTTTTGCGCACATCTTATTTCCAAAAATATTTCCTATAATATGTACAAAATATTTTAATATACAATCTTCTGTTTAAAAATTCATTATTATATTTTATACTTATCCCTATTCAAAAATATTTTATTAAAAATCAAATCATCTTCAAAATTCTGTTTTTGTTTTGGCCTTTGACCTGAGCCGGTCGACCGTCCGGTCGGCCGACCCTGTGGCAGGTCAAGCCGGTTGACCGACCCAGTCAACCGAGGTTCTGGCAGCAGTGCGTATCCGTGTGCACGTTTCACGGTCGACCGGGCGATCGACCGGAACCTGCCTGACTGTAAGACATTTGCTCTCTGTATTTTTCGGTCGACCGGGCGGTCGACTGAGAGCCGACAACGGCTCTTATTTTTGAACTTCGGTCGACCGACCGGTCGACCGGAATAGCCGTTTGTACAGTAACGGCTATAATTTTAAACATGTTTTATTTTGTTTTTTTTCTCCCTAATAAGTGTTTAAATGTTATTTGATGACCCTAATACTTCCTAATTGGCCTTAAGTATGTTTTATCTCTAAACCCTAGCCCTCTACTATAAATAGGGGTGTTTGGGGAGAGGTTCATAACAAGAAAAATTTGCAAAAGTTTCAA
The DNA here is from genome assembly GCA_038442645.1 of Agave tequilana. Taxonomy (NCBI): domain Eukaryota; kingdom Viridiplantae; phylum Streptophyta; class Magnoliopsida; order Asparagales; family Asparagaceae; genus Agave; species Agave tequilana. The sequence goes on along the minus strand of JAVJIF010009649.1, from coordinate 79,609 downwards.
AAGTTTAAGGCATTCAAAAGAGCTTTGTTTCTTGGTTTTTGTGCTGAATATTTCTCTCATTTTCTGAAGTATTTTTCAAAACTCTCTGATTTCCTTTCTCTTTTCACTTACACTCAAAGAGCTTCATTCCTCTCATCATTCTACAAGGATTTTTGTAAGGGAAGAGACATTTTTCAAAAGAGAGTTTGTGGTCTTTTGATCACCAAGAGAGAACTTGTACTTGAGATTGTGGAGTTAGATACTCCGGTGTATTTGTAACATCTTTGTGAAGTTATAGTGGTTAGAAATCCTTTGGGGAAGGCGGGGACGTAGAGCTAGGTGCTCGAACCTCGGAAAAATTCTCGGTATTTGCATTTGGTTTACTTGCTCTTTCTTCTTGCTTTACTTTCATTGCTCTTATTACTTGCTCTCTATTTTCATTGCAATATTCACTTGTGTTCATTCATCTTGTCAATCAAAGTCCCATACAACAAGATTGCAATGCGCACCTCCAACTCATATCCAGAGGAATCACGAGGAAGGAGTTCAGAGCCCTTCACGGGGAATCCGGCTTCTAGTCTTGTTTTGGGAGATTGTTGCATCATAATTTTATTTGTGCATTGATTAGCATTATCACCTATTCACCCCCCTCTAGGTGATTTTCAGTGTCTTCTGAACAGTAAAGACAAGAGCTAAGCACTCCTTCTCGATAGGATTATAGCGAGATTCCGCCCCTATCAGAGTCCTGCTCAGATAATAAATGGCCTGTTCGTGATCATTGTCGTCTTTTTGAGCAAGCAAGGCACCAAGAGAATAGTCCATGGCTTTCACATAAAGTAAGAATGGTTTCCCTCATGTGGGTGCTACCAAGACTGGAGGTTTTGTGAGATATGTCTTAATATCCTCATAAGCTTCCTGACAAACTTGATCCCATACAAAGGAAGCACCCTTTTTCATGAGTCGGGTGAACGGTTGACAACGGCCTGAGAGATTTGCGATGAATCTTCTGATATAAGCCAGCCTACCTTGCAAGCCTCTAAGCTTTTTGAGATTCCTTGGTGGATGCATGTTCTGAATGGCTTTGACCTTGTCTGGGTCAAGATGAATTCCTTTTGATGTAACAATAAACCCAAGAAACTTGCCACTCGAAACTCCCAAGAAGGATTTTGTCGGATTCATTTTCAGTTGATGAGCCCGCATTATGTCGAACATCGTTCTCAAGTCACGAAGATGGTCGTTCTTATTGCGGCTTTTGACAGCAATGTTGTTGACATAGCATTCTACCATTTTTCAGAGATGATCGTAGAAGATTGTACTCATTGCCCGCTGATAGGTTGCTCCGGTATTCTTTAGTCCGAAGGGCAACACAGTGTAGCAGTTTACCCTCAATAGTGTTCAGAACGAAGTATGCTTCTCGTCATCGGGGTACATTTTGATCTGATTGTACCCTGAAAAACCATCCATAAAAGACATTCTTTTGAATCCACATGTATTGTCAATCATGACATCGGTGATGAGCAGTGAGAATTCGTCTTTAGGACAAGCTGTATTGAGATCACGGTAGTCGATGCAGATCCGTATTTTCCCGTTCTTCTTGAGGACAAGAACGATATTAGCAACCCAATCTGGATGCTGTTCTTCCCGTATGAAGCCACATGCAATGAGCTTATGAACTTCGGCTTCAATAGCCTCCATAATGTTCGGGCGAAACCGACGTTGTTGTTGCTTGACTGGCTTGACGTCGGGTCTGATATTCAGACGATGCATGGCGACTTGTGGATCAAGTCCGGGCATGTCTTCGTAGTTCCATGCGAAGACGTCTATATACTCCTTTACGAGTATTATTAATTCTTCTTTTTCCACAAGTGATAAGCTCTCACTTATAAAGATGGGCTTAGGGTGATTTTGACTACCCAAGTTGACCTGCATCACCTTGTCTTCAGTAGGTGGTTCGCACAGTTCGAATCGCTTTTCTCATTGGAGATCTAATTGCTGAGCCCATGGTTCCTCATCAGTAGCTTCCGCAGGCTCCAATTGACTGCTTGAAGTCATATTAACAGTGAGGTTCTCGAACATCGTTCTCACACTGACATCTGAGTCCCACTCGGAGGATGAGGTAGAATGTGATGGAATCGGTTCGCCATCCCTGGATTGAATCGTTGTTGGTGGTGTGGGTGTAACGTATCCCAACCCCCTGCGTGTGTTATCATAGTAATTTGTAGGTTTCCCTTTTGGCACAAAGTTATGCAGCAAACTACGCCTTCCTTTTCCGAAATTCACGCCTTCTCCACATTTTAGGTTGTACCTCATTCTCTTCATAATATGGCGCGCTGGTCGCGCGTAATGGAAGAATTGTGGGGTGTCTGAGTCTGAACTTGAATCTGTGGCTGTGAATCCTCGTGGTTGGGCTCTACCAAATATTATTGATAATTGACCTTCTTTGGATTGAGGGATCACTAAAACGGCCCCTTCTACAGATTCCATGGGTGTGTTGGATGCACTTGGTCTATGTAAAGGCATGTGCAGAGAGCTATTCGTGATGGATTCAAACAACCCAATACTCGCAGGATAATAAAAAGAAATATTATTATTAATTACCCATTCACCTTCATCTTCAGAAGGAGTGTTACATTGGGGGTTATTAAGACATGCTATAATTGGTTCGCCAATCAAAATGGCTGGCTTGTCTGCTTCAGATTCTGAATCCGCCTCATTGCCACTATCATCGTCGTCCGGCAATGGTTGTTTCGATATTTCACCGGTCTCTTGATGCAAGAGAGCGTCAGTGAAGTAATTTTCCACCCCTTGAATGGTTGCTTCTCAGCGAAGACAGTTCGTACTGTCGCGTCGTCTTCGACATATTTGAAGCACTGGTGCAGAGTGGAGGGAACGATCCAGTTGGCGTGGATTCACGGTCGTCCTAGCAGCAAGTTGTATGATGTGTCAGCGTCAATGACATAGCACGTCACTTCTGACTTCAGGCTCCCGATTCGGCAACGAAGTCGAATTTTTCCAAGTGGATGACTACTCCCGGCATTGAAACCGTATATTGTAGTAGTGGTTGCGGACAACCTATATAGTGGTATACCGAGAAAGTAGAGGAGCCTTTTAGGGATGATGCTAAGTGCAGATCCCGGATCAACCTGTACCCTTTCAATGCATATTGAAACGATGTATCTGGTGTAGTACAAAGGTCGATCGTTCTTGTTATCTTTGAGAAGCATATCTTCCGCTGTGAAGGTAATAGCGGGCAGCTTTGATTGTGCATGATGGCATTCAGGGTACGGAGACTGAGCGTCATCTTTAGGGTTTCTGGCATATACGTCAGGAATGATTCTGAATTAGCCAGGGTATCCCTGAGTGCTTCCCTTGTCTCTTTTGAGAGACGAAGGAGCTCGTGTATTGTAATACGAGCGGGGATATTAGCCAGCTGGGTCAATATGTCAAAACGGAAGGGCGTGTCAAGCCCTGGGCCTGAAGGCTTCTTCAGGACATAGTCGAACCGGACTTCCTTAGGCTTCTCCTTTCCCTTGGTCGGAACCGAAGTAGATGCTGGTACTTGTACTGACATCGTTTGCTGTTGTGTCTCGTCAGTAGCTTTCTCATACTGTTTTAAGTATGATTTTTCGGATCGAGTACCCGTTGGCTGAGGTACATCAGCCTGCGTCATGCAAGCGTGCTTTTCCCCTTCAGAATTGCTGATAGAAGCTGATGTAAGATTGTCATCATCTGGCAGGATGGAGATGACATTGCAAGATTTACCCTTTGACTTGGACTTCTTTGAATCCCACTGTACGTCTTGGACAAGGTCTGGGTGTATCCACATGACTTCCCCTGTCTCCAATGTCAAGGGAACAAGACCTCTATTATCCTGATTTTTAGCCGCAGGATGTTTGACTTCCAGTCGTGGCGCAGGGACTGGATAAGTCCCGTCAGGAACTGTGACCTTTGGGGTTTTGCTGAACTCGAGGGTCACCATATTGGCAGTGACTTTCTTCTGCTCTGATTTCAATGTCAAGACTCCAGCGTCGATCAAGGCTTGAATTCTGTCCTTGAGGACAAAGCACTTGTCGGTAGGATGGTGAATCATCCTGTGGTAGAGACAGTATTTGGGATCGTTCGTGCGTCCTATCTCATTGGGACGTCGAGCATCTGGCAGCTTCATTTTATTCCCTTTATGAAGTAAATTGAATATTGTGACCACCTGATCGTCTCTGAAGGAGTACTATTTCGGAAGGAACTTAAACTCCTGATTATTGAAGCCGCTCTTCTTGGCCTTCGACTGCACATCCCCTGATAATTCAACGGACATAGTCTCTTTCCCTTTGGCTTGAGAAGATGGCGCCATGTCGCCGCGTCTTTTATTACTCATACCCCATTTGCCTTTAGGGGTGGATGGTTCGAACTTTTTAGCCGACTTTTCGGCTATCTCAGCTTGTTCGACCAATTCTTTCCAGGTATGGGCCTTGACAGCCCCCATGCGAATCTCTACTTGGTCTAAGAAGTTGTGCCTGCACGTCTGTAAGAGCATAGGTAATGGCATCCCTGCTGGGCACATCAAAGACAAGTTTCTGAATCGCTCAATGTAGTCACAGACAGATTCACTCTTCTTCTGCACGGTGGAGAGGAGCTTGTCCATGGTTACCTTGGTATCGTCCTCATAGAAACGAGAAAGGAATCGGGTTTCGAGGTCGATCCAAGAATTGACAGAGCCCGGAGGGAGACGTCGGAACCAGTCAAATGCTACCCCCTTTAAGGTGCCAATGAACAGCCTAGCCATGATAGCATCATTGTCTATAATATTACCGGTCTGAGATAAGAAATAGTAGATGTGCTGGTTTGGCGAGCTTTTACCATCGTACGTGTGTAACGTCGGCGGTTGGAACTTTGGTGGGTATGGTACTGAATCCCACTCCAACGGGTAAGGGCGGATTGCCCCTACTTTCTTTAATTCATCCCTCTGAGTTAGGGATGCGATTTGAGTTGGATGGCCTTAAGGATCTCAGCGTCCAAAGAAGAACTCTCCTTGGACTTCTCCGTCTTTGGCTGGTCTTTGCTAAGATGTTCTCCCTTATCATGGTTACTCCCGGTATCATTGTTATTCCGGTTATTGAGGAGTTGAGCGAGCATCTGTTGGATGTTGTCCAAAGCTTCTTGTTGGGTTTTGGAAGTTTGCTCCTGAACTTCCAAACATCGACGAAGATCGTCATTACTATTGTCAGCCATATTGACTGATACTCTGTCTGTTCGCACTGAGCTGACGGTCGCCGAAGAGGCATACCCACTATCTTCATCCTCTTCATCAGACCACTGGACTGATCCTCTCTTTGGTTCCGGTGAGGCTACTGTCGTTGAGGAAGATGGCTGTTCATAACTGTAGGGTATTGCAACCCTAGATCTGGTATTTCGGAAGACACCTTTTCATGCACCAAGACTTCGCCTAAGCCTGGGCTGTAATCTGGATCTAGGAAACTGTTGGGAGTGTCGTCGGACGCTTGTCTGCCTCTGCGCAGCTCTCGTCCTCTTCCGGTCATGTTGACGGATGCAGAAGTGGGTCTCGCGAGACGCTCCTTTTATGATTTTTCACCGGGGCTTGTACCGACAGCCGATCAAAAACTGATCGTCGGCCTGGAGAAGTGGCGAGGATTGGTCCTAGCCGGCCATGGACTAAGTGGACTATCACCAACTTACATCCCACTTGTTAACAGTAGGATGAAGAAGTTTGGAAAGATTTTGACCTCCGTTTACTTGTCAAGAATTCCCGCAAGTCAGACCCAGTTGAGCCTAAACGATTCAACGCAGAGGCTCTTTTAGATCGTGCATAGGACGATGTCCTGCTCCTTTTATCACCGCAGAGGGGATTAGCACTAAATAATGCTTCAGTTCTAGCTTCGCGGCTAAGAACTTTGGGAATGTCCTTGGGTGCTGAAGCTGCATAAGCAACGCTGTCAACACTTAGGGATAATCCCTTAGCTCCGCTATAAAGCGCGAGCTTAGCGCTTGATGAACTGGGGAGCGGAGCACGCTGTGGTGCTTTATCCGCTATGCTGCTGCGAAGGCGGTTAGCATTAGATAGTGCTTTGGCTCTAAGTTCGCAGCTAAAAGCTTTGGAAACGCCCTTGGGCGCTGAAGCTGCATAAGCAACGCTATCAGCACTTAGGGACGATCCTTTAGCTCCGCTGCGAAGAGCGAGCTCAGTACTTGAAGAACTGGGAAACGAAACACGCTGTGGTGCTTTGGTTCCAGCTTCGTGGCTATGAACATCACGCGTACCCTGAGGTACAGTAGCTTCACTCGCGAGGCTGGCGCGAGTTATTGCTCTTGAATTGGGCGAAGGTACTGTCACCATTGTGACTTCGCGGCTAGCAGCATTGTTGGAGCAGGCAGGCATCTTGCCTTTTTCTTCGCAAGAGAGATGCACTTGTGGCGTAACTACGCCTGAGGCTTTACTCAGAGCCTTCTGCTTTGGCCTCCACATCTGCTTTGGCAAGGGAGACTTAGGTTCGCAAGGAACCTGACTAGCCACACGCGAAGCTGAGGGGTGTTGGCAGAATTCTGCTCCTGGTTTCTGTTCTGAAACCTTGGTCATGGAGACCTTTCTATGTTTCCGCGCGTGAAACATTAGACCACCCCCATAGAGGACTTCTTCAAATTTTCCTTGGTCGAAGTGGACGACCAGGTTCTCAAAAGTAATAGGCTTGCGTTGCGGACCTGCTTCCCTATTGCGCCAGAGAACCGCAGTAGGCTCACAGAGAGCCTTATCTGTCTCCGCAGAGACTTGCTTTGAAGATTTAGCTAGAGAGGCTCTGGCTACATTGGCTTCCTTGAATTCAGAGATAGACCCGAAGGTCTGTTCGTTGCATTGCGATACTTGTTTCTCAGCAGTGGAGAAATCATTCCCCAGCGGAGTCGCCATCTTGTTTTCCATTGATTTGCAAAGGGAAAAACTTACAAAAAAAAAGGTCGAGGAGCTAAATTACAAATAAAACAAAAGATTACAAGTAGATCTCCTCGGAGATTCTAGAGAATTGTGCCGGTAGGAGTCTGGTCAGTGCGCGACCACTTTGTCCCTTTGACGATGCGAGCGATGAGATTCCCTTCTCGTCTGGTTCGGGAAATCGGAGAACAGAAGGTTGGTAGAACCCTCTTATTACTTCTCAAAACCGTCTTCGCCTAGGAATTCCTTCTCGCCTGGTTCCAGAGATTCCTTGAGAAGAAGGTATTAGGGTATCAACACCCTGATTAGAGAAGTGGTTCTCTAAAGTCTCTGAATTCTTAGAAGTAAGAGAATAGATCTCTGTTCAGCCTCTCTATGCGCACGGTCGTGAAGAAATCCTCTCGTGCAGGGATCTCTCTTACATGTCCGTCCCTCTCTCCTTGTGCCCCTGGTGGGCTATTTATAGGGAGAGCGAGGGTCTAATTGTCCCTTAAAAATATGGAAACAGATTGAATCAAATTTGTTTAAATCTGGAAAGTAGCTAGAAGTAGCAGGTCGGTTGATCCTCCTGATCAGTTTTGATCCTTTCCATATAGTTGGAAGATCTCCCTTGATCCTCTTACTCGTTTTAGGAGAGTCAAGAGATTATGGCAATCAACTGCCAAATTTGATTTCAAATTTGATCTTGATTGAATTTGATCTTGATCCTAATTAGATTTGATCTCATCTGGAGATTTAATTGGTCAAAGGTTGACCATAGCAGACCCGCAGCGGAGCTGCCCGCGATGAGCTCGCAGCGGAGCTGGAAGGCGCAGGTGGCGAAGTCAGAAGACAGCTCTTCAGCGGAGCTAGATATCGTCTGTGGCGAAGCTACCAAACATCCTTCTGCTTCAAGCGAAGTTAACTCTCTGCGGAGTTAACTGAGCACTTCAGGCGAAACTATAGGTTAGCTTCCTGACGGAGCTGTGAATGGCTTCAAGGCGAAGTTAGGTGATCTTAGCCTCTCAGGCGAGGCTATCCCTTTGGGCTCATGTGATGCTAAGTGTTAGCATCTTAGACCTGCTGAGGTCTGTTTAGAGACAATCCGGGCTCACTGTCTGCTTCACTGGATAGTAGAGTCCAAGTTGCCACTTTGTCCCTTGGGGATGAAAAAAACTGGTCGTCAGCTTATCTGTCACTTGTCTTTTATAAATCTCAACAAGTACAGAACCGGTCGTCAGCTTATCTGTCACTTGTCTTTTGTAAATGTCAACAAGTACAGAACTGGTCGTCAGCTTATCTGTCACTTGTCTTTTGTAAATGTCAACAAGTACAGAACTGATCGTCAGCTGTCTATCGCTTGTCTTTTGTAAATGTCAACAAGTTTAGACAATGTTCAGGCCAGTCAGAATCTTGTCTTTTTTAAAGTGTCAACATGTCATAGGTGTAATGTTAAACTTGACAGTAAAGGCAATACTAGAGGTGTAATTTTGAACTTGGCATTAGTCATCTCAACATCGATAGGGAAGTTTGAGAGAAAGTCATTGTCATAGGTGTATTGTTGAACTTAACAATGAACTGAACGCTAGAGGTGTGATGTTAAACTTAGCATCGCTCAACTCAGCTTTGATATGGAAGCCTAAGGAAAAGTGACTGTCAACTATTTAATATTGAACTTGGCAGCAACTTAATCACTGTTAGAGGTGTAGTGTTAAACTTAACAGTAATTTATCAAAGGTTTAATATTAACTTGACTGAAATTGATTTGTGATAGGAGCAATTTTGAAGACTTGTCATTCTATTGATGAGAATTGACAAGTGAAATTTGGAATGTCAGAGGTGTAATTTTAAACTTGACAAGAATTAGTTTGTGATATGAGCAATTTTGAGGACTTGTCATTCTATTGATGAGAATTGACAAGTGCAATTTGAAATGTCAGAGGTATAGTGTTAACTTGACAAATTTGACGATTTGTGACTCCATAGAGGAGAGACAAGTGAAGTTTGTATTCAGTGGGGAGTATTGAAATTTTTCATTGTCAGAGGTGTAGTGTTAACATAACAATGATTGCACTCGTGGACCTACCACTCTATTAAAGAGAATTGGTAGGGAATTTGGTGGAAAGTGAAATGAATTGTCAGAGGTTTAATATTAACGTGACAATCATTGATTTCCTAGAGACATGGGAGATTCGCCGTTAGATGTGTAATATTAACATAACAACGAGGATTTTTAATGAGTTTTATTATCAGAGGTTTAATATTAACTTGATGGAATCCACTGGGGATCGGGAAATTCGGCTTGTCGGAGGTTTAATGTTAATGTGACAAGTCCAGCTCATTTTGTTGGAGAAATGAACACAGGTATTTTTGTGGTCCTACTATTCTGTGGGCGAGAATTGGTAGGAGATTTTGGAGGAGAGGATGAGACCAAATTCCTTAGGATTTTTAGCAAACCCTCGGCTATCAACGGATTTGGTCTATCTTTACCAACTACCGTTTGAGTTGGGCTAGTCATACTATTCCCCTCAGCATGATGAGTTATCAAAGACTTATATTGGGCTTAAAAGCCAGCATTTTCCTCTATCCGTAGCCATCGGAGGCGTCGGATGTCTACAGAAGAGTAACCAAGCTAAAACTGAAGTCTTGCATTTTGTTTCTTCCTCAATATTTACATTATGCATCATGATGTAACGGGCGGTCGATCTGATCGATGCTGATCGATCGTAGTGTGATCCGTTGGAGGAAGAAAGAAGTTCTTTTTTGACATTCCCCGAAATATCTTGGATTTGGAGTTTTGATCAGAGGTGTAATATTAATCTGATCAAGAGAAGAATGCTATCAAAGATAGTATTTCTTCAAGAATATGCCGTTGATCGGCATCATGAGCATATCACAGTCTGGGGTTATAAGACAGTATGCTCCATTTGCGTAGATCGACTCCACTACAAATGGCCCTTCCCATTTTGATTGAAATTTTCCTTTTGTCTTATGTGTCATTACCATGGGTCTTCTGACGGCTAAGACAAGGTCGCCTTTCTTGAAAGTTCGCTCCTTGACTTTCTTGTTGAAGGCTCTGGTAATTCGAGCTTGATGGAGCTCGATTTGCTATTGAGCTTGCAGGCGTTTATCATCCAAAGCCTTCAACTCTTGGAGTCGCAGTCGATGCTTCTTTTCATTTGTCATATCTGATGTCAGGGCAACGCATAGAGATAGGATTTAGATTTCTAATGGGAGTACGGCTTCACACCCATATACTAAGGAGAATGGTGTAACTTTTGTTGGGGTTCGAACTGTCGTGAGATAGACCCACAAGCATTCACCAAATTTATCGTCCCAGTCGCGTTGGCTTTTTGAGACGAATTTCTTTAGAAGTTTTCTAATAGTCTTGTTGAAAGGTTCTGCAAGGCCATTAGCGGCTGGATAGTATGCCACTGAAGACATGCTCTGGATTCTGAATTTGTTACAGAATCTCTAAAAAGCTTGGCTGACGGACTGGGGGCCATTATCATGGATGACTTATCATGGCATACTAAAGCGGTAAATGACGTGATATTTCACGAATTTGATTACGTTAGATGCTTTTACCTCCCTCAAGGAAATAGCTTCAGCCCATTTATAGAAGTAATCGGTTATAGCTAAGATGAATCGATGTCCTTTAGATGAAGGTGGGCTGATAGGGCTAACCACCTCCATTCCCCACATCTCAAATGACCAGGTTAAGGTTGTAGAGCGAAGATATCCTGGTGCTTGATGGATAAAGTCACCATGGACCTGACAGGCGTGACATCGTTTGGCGTAAGTGATGGCGTTAGGGATCATCTTAGGCCAATAATATCCCAGTCTTTGGAGTCGATCTCTAAGCCTCGGACCAGGCTGATGAGCTCCACACAAGCCGTCATGCGCTTCTTTGAGTACTTCCTGTGTCTCCTTTTGTGACAGGCAGCGAAGGAGGATCCCATCATACGATCGCCGATACAGAGTTCGCGTGGTAGTAAAATTTGGGGGCTTTTCTTCTAATGGCAGCCACCTCTTTAGGATCATCAGAAAGAATGTTGTACAGTGCATAGTCGATGTACGGGAACAGCCAATCCCTGAATTTTGGACCTGTTGAAGTCTCTAAAGCTTCTTTGACTTGACGGTCTCCTGTCGGCTTTTAGTGATCTTCAACAGCGAATCTTGGGCAGTACAAGTCATGGCTGTAGACGAGTATTTTCTTTACTACTCTAGCTGGAAGAGATAAGAAAGCAGCGAGAGATGCCAGTGCATCTGCATGCGCACTTTACTGGCGAGGCATATGATCGATGGAAGAGTTTTTAAATCTCTCGGTCATGTGAATAGTTGCGTTGTAATGGGGTACTAAGTCTTCATGTCTGACTTCGTACTCCCTGCAACTTGGTTAACGATGACTTTAGAGTCACCGTATGCTTCGAGATTTTTAACGCCAATCTCATCGGCGATTTGCATTCCGATCAAGAGAGCATTGTATTCCGCTACATTATTGGAATATGGCTCGGTTAATAAGAATGCACGAGGGATCACGTAGTTCTGTGGGGAGATAGTGCTACCCCCACTTCTGCTATGATTTTTCCTCGCGGGCCCATTCTCGAAGCGTCATCAAAGAAAAGTTTCCACACCTGATCTTCGAAAGATGTGTGGGTCAGACAAACTTCAGCGACCTCGTCTGGGAGATCCTCATAAAGTTTGATCGCTCTCGGATCTGCATGTTCAGCCAGAAAATCTGCCACCGCTTGTCCCTTCGCGACTTTTTGTGGTAGAAGTGCATCTCATGTTGGGAGTGGCCCATTTTGCCAATCGAACATTCAACGACGATGGCTTTGTCATAAGCAATCTTAAGGGATTGATTTTTGATACGACATGTATGGTTTAGCCCATCAAGTAATGTCGCATTTTCTGGACGGCGAGCACCAACGCCAAACATTCCTTTTCGATTGGGTTGTATCGATGTTGGATTCCGATCATAGTTCTACTCAAAAAGAAGATTGCCTGCTCGTGTCCCTAGTCATTATTCTGGGCTAGCAAAGCTCCTAAGGAATGATCCATCGCTCGAACATATATCAGGAAAGGTTTTCCTGAAACTAGAGCTGTAAGGACAGGTGGTTACGTGAGGTATCGTTTAATTTCCTCGAACGCTTGTTGGCAAGCATCGTCGCAAATGAATGAGACACCTTTCTTCATTAATTTGGTGAAGGGTTGACATCTCCCCAAAAGATTTGTGATAAACCTTCGGATATACGCTAATCGCCCTTTCAACCCTCTAAGCTCTCTAAGATTCCTTGGAGGCTGCATTTCTTGGACAGCACGGACTTTCTCTGGATCGAGGTGGATTCCTTTGGATGTCACACAAATCCTAGGAATTTACCGTTGGCTACTCCCAGGAAGGATTTGGTGGGGTTCATCTTCAGCTGATGCGCCCGTATGATGTCAAATATTGTTTTCAGATCCGTTATGTGATCACCCTTGGTGCGGCTTTTCACTACAATGTCGTCGACGTAGCATTTTACTGTTTTACGCATGTGCTCGTGGAACATTGCATTCATAGCCCTCTGATACGTTGCCCCCACTTTCTTTAATCCGAAGGGCATGACAGTATAGCAATATACCCCAGTAGTGTCCTGAAAGAAGTCTGCCTTTCATCATCAGGGTACATTTTGATTTGATTATACCCTGAGAATCCATCCATAAAGGACATTCGTTCAAACTCACATGTATTGTCGATCATGACGTCCGTGATTAGGAAGGGAATTTGTCTTTAGGATAGGTCCGCTTCGAAACTGTAACTTAGCTCCATACTCTGCACGAGGGCAAAATGCAGAAAATATCTACCGGTTTTGTAAGAAGCCCTCAAGGGCTAACTTCGCCATAAATGTGCCTAAAGTTATTCCAAGGACTGTAAAATCCTTTTCCAGTGACGCTTCTAAGGTTGGCTTCGCATCCTGTTATTCGACAGGATGTGAACCGCCTAAGGGTTAGCTTCGCATAGAAACTTAGAGAAGAAACCGTTCGGTTCCTAAATTTCCAGTTGAGAAATTAAGGGGGATTAAGTCCCCTAAAAATTCGGTAAAGAAAATTAAGGGAGTTGAACTCCCTGAGATTACTGGATCACAATAAAGCGTTCTAGATTCATCATGTAATAGCCAGAAATTGGCTTCAAAAAGAGATGAAAATCTCTTAGTAAAAAGGAAAAATTCCTACCTGCAATGGGGCGCTCAATGACCAGGGGAGGCGAAGGTCCCTCCGTCGCAGAGGTCGCTGTCTCTTTACTTGCTCGTCTTTTGGAAGCCATGGAAGAACTGAAAAAGTTCTTAAAATATCAAACGAAGAAGAAGGAAGAAAAGGAGATTTGTTTTCTCTGAAAATTCAAAGAGAAGTAATTCTTTCTCTTTCATCTGGCTTTTATAGGCTTAAGACTGCCTAAATTCGCCTCCTCAAAAGGAGTGCAGGTGGTCGTTTCAAATTAATTTGAAACGGCACCTGAGCGCCTTCCTGAGAAGCCTTGCTTCAGCCCCGCCAAGGGCTAACTCCGCTTTGAGTTCAGCGTTGACCGCGCGCGACGCTTGAGTAACTTCGCTGAGAAACGTGACTTAGCTCCGGTAAGAGCACATCTCTATCTTCGCGAAAATTCCGTGCTATCTTCGCCAGAGACTTGTTCCTGACTTAGTTCGAAGTCTGTCTCCAGCTTCACTAGAAGTTTAGCTCCACTAAGAGTTTTTATTTCCTCCTAAGGAAAAGACTCACCTAGGCTAGTCTACTCTAGGTGTTCTTGAATCAAAAAGGAGGGAAACAAAGTAGACAAGCAGAAAATGAACATTTTTTATTGATTCAAAAGGGAAGATACATTGATGCTACATCAAGATTTTCTTTCATTCAACAGAATCTTTGCTTCAAAGGCATACAAGTTGTCCTATCTACTTCCAAGGTGTAAGCCAAACCAACTGGACACGAAAGGTCTTCCTCCTGCACAAGGCCGTAATCCTTCGCTTAATGGCAGATTTTGCCATCAAGAAGCTGGATCTTCTTTGATTAAAATTGGCAAGAGATTGGGAGTTGGATCTTCTTTGATGAAAATTGGCAAAAGAAGGATCCGAGAGCTTACTGGTGACGTCCCCCTTCCCGGAGTGGATCATCTCGGATAAGCGACTACCAGCCCCTTCCCGAAGTGGATCATCTCGGATAAGCGACTGTCAGCCTCTTCTTGGAACGCGCATCAGCTGCTCCAGTATGTTCCGCCTGCTTATGATCAAAGTTTTAACTTGAAAATCAAGAGGTAAATTTCTAGTTTCTTTCATCAAGACGAAAAACTGACGAGCATAGTTCACAGCAACGCAAAAAGGAAGCAAGTTAGCATTAAATCAAAAGGAGGGTGGAATGCTATGTCAAAATTCTTTGGGCGAAGCTATCCAGTTGTGCCTTCAAGACGGATTTCAGTTAAGCAGAAGATAGCCTCGCTTGAACAGTAATGAAAAACTAGCTCAGCATAAGCCAAGTCTTAGGCCCGCCCAAAGCAGTTAGGCTGGTGAAGCCTCAAAAAGGACCAAGTCCTACCCTCACCTGTATGGTTAGGCTAGACTGGCCCAGAGGGATGCAGTCTTGACCCCACCTATATGCCAAGACTGGCTCAACCTTGAAAAGGACCAAGTCCTAAGCCTTGCCTATATAGTAAATTTAAAGAGCGAGAATGCTAGCTTCGCCGAGAAGCTGAAAAATAGGGCTGAAACCCTTTTCTAAAAGTCAGCCAAGTGCAAAGACTAAGGGAAGTCAATCCCTGTAATAGCCGGTAAAGCTAAGAAAATTAAGGGAGATAAACTTCCTAAAGTCACTAGTCCATTGGTAAAGTCTCTGAATGACCAAGACTCACCAGCTCTTGGCTGGTTAACGACCAGAGTGGGCGTCCCCACTGTTTCAGAGATCTGAATCTCCTTTCCTGGTCAACGAGGAGACGTCATAAACAGACTTATCAGAAAGAGAAAAGTATGTTTCTCTGAAAAGGACTTCAAGTGTCCTATTTAAAGGCCTCATGGCCTGACCACGCCGCTGACGCTTCAAGCTTAGGAGTGCGGGCGAAGTTAAAGCATTTAAATACTTAGCCTCGAGAAAGGGAATAATCTCCCTCGTTAAATACAAGAGAAGTTATTCTAACCTCAGAAAAGGGAGCAATCCCTCTCGTAACTCGCAAAAAAGTGGTTAGCCTTGGGAAAGGAACATTGTTTCAATCCCGATTTAAAACGAAGCTGCTCTGGGAGGCTCGAACGCGAAGTTATCCAGACGCGAAGCTACCCAGAATTGCGAATCTACACGATTCCTCAGCGAACTTATTCCAATCCGAAAGCAGGGTTGAAAGCAAAGCTGAACTCAACCACTATAGCGACGTTCACATTTCACATACAATCAATCGAAGTAGTTCAAAATATTTTGGAGTCTGAACCATTCCATTGCAGACTTATGAAAACTTTGAAGGGGGTCTTGTTGACACTCTAAAAAAGGCAAGATACTGGCCTAAACGAGGTCTAACTTGTTGACATCTACAAAAGACAAGTGGCAGACAAGCCGACGGCCAGTTCTTCACCCATCTTAAAGGGGACAAATCAGCAACTTGGACTCTTCTGATCCAGTGAAGCGGACAGTAAGCCAAGGTCGTCCTTAAAAAGCCCGCGAGAAGGCCCAAGCAAGTCCAGGGACACTAAGTTAGCTCAACACTTAGTCTCGCACGAGCCCACAAGATAAGTCTCACATGATAAACCAAAGTTGCTTAGCATCGCATGAAGCTCCTTCACAGCCTCGCTGCGAGCTAACTTATAGCTTCGCCCAGAAATGCTCAGTTAACTCCGCAGAAAGTTAACTTCCGTCGAAGCTCCACGCAGCTATGCAAAAGGTTGACTGGTAGCTTCGCCACAAGTCTTATCCAGCTCCGCTGAGTGCTTTCTTTTAACTTCGCCAGATACATTTCCCAGCTCCGCCATTAGCTCAACGCAAAGACTCTGCTGCGGGTCTTTTATGGTCACCTTTGACCAATCAAATCTCCAGATGAGATCAAATCTAATTGAGATCAAATCTAATTGAGATCAAATTTGATAGTTGCTTGCCATAATCTTTTGACTCTCCCAATCAGGTGAGAAGATCAGGGGAGATCTTTCAGTTATTTGAAAAGAATCAAGGGAGTATCCCTCATTTAGCAGAGCAGATCAAGAAATCAGCGCTACTTGTTATTCCTAGCTTCGTGAAAGTTGTCTCTAACCTCGCGGCGAGGCTACTTTCTAGATGTAAAACAGATTGACTCAATCTGTTTTTAGATTTTCAGGACAATTGTACCCCTATTCCTCCTTATAAATAGCCTACCAGAGGCACAAAGAGAAAGGGGCTGAAAAAAGAGGAGAGAAGAGGCAGGAAGAGAGAGGAGATTGCTCTAGAAGTAGGCTTTCTAATTAGAGGGCTCTACCAACCCTCTGTTCTCCGATTCCCCGAACCAGGCGAAAAGGGAGTCTTATCAAGCGGCAGTCCGATTGTCTGACCGATCGCATCGTCAAAAGGATGAAGTGATCGCGCGCTGATCAGATTCCTACCGGCACACTTTCTCAGAAATCTCAGAGGAGATCTATTTGTAATTTTTTTTTTTAAAGAAGTACTCGTAATTTCGCTCCTCGACATTTTTTTTGTAAGTTTTCCCTTTTGCAAATCAATGAAAAATAGTATCCTATTTTTCTCATCATATGTTGTGCTGATCGTGCATAATGGAAAATTTGCGGGGGCTCCGAGTCTAAACTCGAATCTGTAACCGCAGACTTTCGCAATTGAGCCCTACCGAATACTATCGGCGATTGGCTCCTTTTGGATGGAGGGATTATGAAGACAGACCCTTCCGCACGCTCCAAAGATGTACTTATCATGCTTAGTTTGTGCAAAGGCATGTGTAGAGAACTATTGTCGACAGATTAAGTAATTCAACACTCGCAGGATAATCAAGAAAAACATTCTCATTAATTACCCATTCATCATCATCCCCAAAAGGATTATTAAATTAAGGATTATTAAAATATGCTACAATTGGTTCACAAGCCAAAGTAGCTGGCGTGCCATTCAAACTCTGAATCTGCTTCATTACCACTGTCGTCATCATCAGGTAACGGTTCTTTTGATATTTTACTAGCTTCCTGATATAGGAGAGCATCAGTAAAGTAATTTTCACCCCTTTAAACGGTTATTTTTCAGCAAACACCGTTCGTACCGTTGCATCGTATTCTACGTACTTGAAGCATTAGTGCAGAGTAGAAGGAATGATCTAGTTAGCATGGATCCATGGTCGTCCTAGCAACAAGTTGTATGACGTGTCAGCGGCAATGACGTAACACGTCACTTCTGATTCAGGTTTCCGATTCGACAATGGAGTCGAATCTTTCTGAGTGGCTGACTACTCCCTGCATTAAAATAGTATATCATAGTAGTCGTTGTAGATAGCCGATAAAGCAGTATCCCAAGAAAGTAGAGGAGCCTTTTGAGAATAATGCTAAGTATGAACCCTGGATCAACCTGTATCCTTTCAATGCAAGTCGAGCTGATGTATCCAGTATAATACAAAGGTCGATCGTGTTTATTGTCCTTGAGGAGCATGCCCTCAGCTGTGAAAGTGATAGCAGGGGCTTTTGATTGTACATGATGACATTCAAAACACAAGGGTTGAGTGTCATCTTTAGGGATTTCTGGCATATGTGTCAGAAATGATTTTGAATTAGCTAGTACATCCCTGAGTGCTTGTCTTATCTCTTTCGAGAGACAAAGCAACGCGTGTATGGTGATACGAGCTAGAATATTGGCCAGTTGTGCCAATATGTATGTTTTATCTAAAGTTAAAAATATGCATACATATCCCAAACACAAAAAAGCCTAATAATGTAATTTACATAAAGGCAAGTGACTCAAGTATATACATGTATATTTATTAGTTTTGGACAAAAGTTACATATACATGAAGCAAAACACATACAAGAATAGGGAAAACATGTATAAATGAAAGAATCATCAAAACTAAGTTATACATGTACATGTAATGAGTACAAATGAGCAATGAAGTACAAGCATATAAGAATCAAATGTTGCTCACTACTGCACAAGTATATACACAAGTTTTATTGAAAACTACATCTAAACAAGTATTCACCACAAGAAGCACAAAAACTAAAGCATGCTAAAAATATTTATATAGAAGCATGTAAAATAAAATAGAAGTTTAGAGATAGTTACCAAACCATATGCACTATTCTCTAAGCCTCCAAAATATGGAGGTCCTCCCACCAAACATCCTTGATAGTGGTGCATCAATTGTAGTGTCCATCAAGCTCATGCATCCACCACCAAGGCACCAACCCTCTCACGTCATGTGAGAGCCCACACCTACATCAAATACAAGAGGTGGGGATT
The DNA here is from genome assembly GCA_038442645.1 of Agave tequilana. Lineage (NCBI taxonomy): Eukaryota > Viridiplantae > Streptophyta > Magnoliopsida > Asparagales > Asparagaceae > Agave > Agave tequilana. The sequence goes on along the minus strand of JAVJIF010009649.1, from coordinate 61,281 downwards.
TTGGTGCCCATTTTCTTTTGGGTCCACTAGGGTTAGCATTATTCGGAACCCAAACATTTTTATTAGCAAAATTTATAGAATTTACCTTATCATAACAAAACTTTGCTAAATGGCCTTTGCGACCGCAATGTGTACACTTGTACACTCTAGCATGCACATTGAAATGAGTGTGATCATGATGTGCAAAGTGTGTATATGTATGCCGTGGTGATGTGCATGAACATGTGGAGCTTGTTTCTTTTGAAATAAGATTTCTAATCTATTATGATTAAATGCACAATTGCACAAAGTTGAGCTCAAACAATTTATTCTATTTTTCAAAAATTGAATCTCATTTTTATCAATGGTAGCATGAAGAGCATGGCGAGTATGAGAATCAACAATCTTTTTCTTTCGAAACAATTTTTCTTCTCAAAGAGTTATTTTCTTCTAAAACAATTTCTTTTTCTTTTTTCACCAAATTAATTTTATTTTTCAAAGAATTATTTCCTTCACAAATATCATTTAATTTAGAAAACAAGGAAATATTCTTCTTTTTTAAAGATTCATTTTCTTTAGAAATATTTTTCCAATTTATTCTGAAAAGAATCTTTTTCTTTTGAAATGGACTCATGTTTATTATTCAATCTTTTATGGTCCTTTTTGAGCAAATCATATTTTTCAAGAAGTTGTTGACAAAATGAAACAAAATCATTATATGACATGTCAACATCCTCATCAAGCTCGGATTCGGAATTTACCTCAAGGGGGTTATACCCTTGGACCATGTAGCACACGTTGGAAGCCTAACTTCCATCTTCCGAGTCGCTCCCCGTATAGCATTGCTTTTGTTCGCCAAGGGAGACTATAGTGTTCCATACTATAAAAGCCGAATCAAAATTAGAAACCCTACATAAATTATCATCATTTAAGGTTGACTTTAAGGCATGGATGGCTTTTGCATTAGCCTCTAGATGTTTGCCATTTAAACAATATGAATCTTTAATAGTGGCAAAATAAACATGAATACCTAGGGCTTTGAGGTACATTGACATCTTAACCTTCCAAGTTTGGACGTTAAGAATATCAAACATGGGAGATGACATTCCATGTGTGTGTATAAATATTATGATTAGCTAAAAAAGAGGATCGTTAACTCTAAGTTGTTAGACCCAAATCAAGAGCACCAAGCTCTGATACCAATTGAAATCACCTAAAAGGAGAATGAATAGGTGACTAGCTAATCTAATGATGAATTAATGCGGAATTAAAACTATTTATGCAAACTAAAAACTACACACAAGGTATAACACAAGAGTGTAGCCGAATTCCCGGTGAAGGGCTCTGGACTATCTCCTCAAGATTCCTCCAGATAAGAGTTGAGGTGCCGCTATGGCTCTCTTGATTGAATACAAGTGTGAGCAAACAATCCCAAGCATATATCAATTTAAGCACAAGTATATCAAGCAAGTAACAAATATGAACAATAAATGCATGCAAGATATAAACACAAGTTAGAGATAGAGAGAGCGATCGCAAACACGGGAGATTTGTTTTGAGCTTCGAGCACCCTTGCTCTACGTTCCCGCCTTCAACACTATGAAGGATTTCCACTATAATCGATCCCACCGGATCACTCGGTGCCGCAATACCTACAAGGAGTTCACACTAGAACTCTTGAATTCGCTAGTCCCCTCACTTGTTCCCGCAAGAACACACACGCAAGCACACTAGCTTGCCGAGGCCGCACCTCTACACCGAGCTCCCACAAGAACTCGAAACAACACGAACCCGCAAGTTCGCCTCCTAAAACACAAGATTGAACACTTGGTGATCTAAACACTTTGATCACCTAAAACACTCTCACAACAAAGATCCCAAGAGGAATGATATAGCAATGGATAGCTCAAGTATGTGTGAGAAAATCTTAGATGGATTTGTCGTGAAAAACTCAAGAAAACTCTTTTACAAAACACTCTTGAAAACTCTCCTTTTGATATAGAAGTTTTAGTCTAAAACAAGTGGAGATAAACACTTAAAAATGTAGGATAAAGTAGCTTGAAAACTCACTTCAAATCTTATGGAAAACGGCCCAAAACAGCCCCAATTTATAGGCCTAAAAAATATAGCCGTTGGGGTCCAACTCAGTAGAAAACTCTGCTGTCGGTCGGCCGCCAACGGTTGGATTTCCGACCGTTGGAAAAGCGGTCGGCCGGTCGGTCGACAGAAAAACTGGGCTATGACATAGCGGTCGACTGCCCGGTCGACCGGAGCCATTTACAGATAGCAAAAGCTCTCTGGCGATCGACCGTTCGGTCGACCGGCCCTTGGCTGTGCACATCAGTCGACCGGAGCGGTCGACTGACTTCTGTCTCGGTCGACCGTCTGGTCGACCGGTAGAAAGCCAAATCCAAAATTGTTAGGGATGAAAACTTGATCTTTTTACCTTAAATAAAATCCCATAAATTCTCATAAATTCTACAAAAATAAGTTCATTAATATACTTTGATATATAAATATGTTTGAGTAAAAATCAAAACATGTTACAAACATTTTAAACTATTTTTGTGATATAGAAATTTTGGCTTAAACAAAAATCTGTATTTTCAAAAACAATCTCCAAATTGAAAACCAATTTTTTTAAAACTTCTCAAAATACAAAAACAAGATATTTTAAACACTTTTGAAACTTAGTGTATATGGATATGATCCGCTACACATATTGGATGAAATATCTATGTTTTTGACAATAAGCTTTAAAATCGTTTTGATAAAACACATGTATATTTTGAAGCTTAAAAACCAAAATGGTATTTTCTAAAACAAAAACTCTCTTATGAAAATACATATAAATTTTTTTTGTGTGTGTATGAACTTGAGCAATCCACCAACTAATCTATCCTTTACATTTTATGTAAAAATAAAATCTTGACACTTACAAAAACTCGACACAAGTCTTCTGAAAATGTTCTCTTGAAAATCTTCTCCTTCTTGACTTGGTCCAAAACTTTGATCCAATGAGATAGACTCCTTTTGAGACTTGATGTGATCTTGATGCACGAGCGAATCAACACATGCTAGCTCTAAAACTTGACTTTAAATCCTTTGTTGAAGCTAAACACCAACTAAGATCTTGATCAAATATCTGAGACTAATTAAACAAAAGATCATTAATACTATAACTACATGAGTTAATCATCATCAAAACTAGAGTGATGGGCCTTTGGGCCAACGGTAACCACCTGTTCATCTTTGAAGGAGTACTATTTCGGAGGAAATTTAAACTTCAGATTATTGACGCCGCTCTTATTGGTCTTCGGAGGAGCCTCCCCTGACAACTCAACGGACATAATCTACTTCCCTTTGGTTTGGGAAGATTGTGCCATCTCGCCGCGCCCTTTATTATTCATACCCCATTTACCTTTTGGGTAGATGGTTCAAACTTTTTAGCCGACTTCTCGGCTATTTCAGCTTGCTCAACTAGTTCTTTCCAGGTATGGGCTTTGACAGCTCCTATACGAATTTCTACTTGGTCCAGGAAGTTATGCCTACATGTTTGCAACAACATAGGCAATGGCATCCCTGCCGGACACATCAGAGATAAGTTTATGAGCCGTTCAATATAATCACAGATGGACTCTCTTTTTCAGCATAGTGGAGAGAAGTTTGTCCATGGTAATCTCAATATCATCCTCATAAAAGCGAGAGAGGAATCGAGTCTCTAAATCGATCCAGGAGTTGATAGAGCCTGGTGGAAGGCTTCTGAACCAGTCGAAACCTACTCCTTTGAGAGTATCAATAAACAGTCTAGCCATAATATCCTCGTTATCTATTACTTCCAGTCTGAGACCGGAAGTAATAAATATGTTAGTTTGGCGAGCTTTTACCATCATACATATGTAACGTGGGTGGTTTACACTTTGGAGGATATGGCACTGAGTCATATTCAAACGGTTAAGGATGAGTCATGCTTGCCTTCTTCAACTCATCCCTCTGAGTTAGGGATGCGATCTGAGCTTGGATGCCTTTAAGAACTTCAGCATCAATAGAAGAGCTTTCCTTTGACTTTTCAGTTTTAGGTTGCTCATCATCATTATGCTCCTCCTCATTATCATTGCTTCCAGTATTATTATTATTCCGGTTGGCGAGGAGTTGAGCTAGCATTTGTTGGATATTGTCTAAGGCTTCTTGCTAGGCCTTAGAGGTCTGCTCTTGGGCTTCTATCAGTCGGCGGAGGTCATCGGCCATAAGCGCCGATATTCTGCCCGTTTGTACTGAGCTGACCGTTGTTGAAGAGGCATACCCGCTAGCTTCTCCTTCATCGTCGGACCATTGGAATAAACTTTTCAATGGTTCAGGTGATATCACTCTAGTTGAAGAGGATGGCTGCTCATAGTTATAGGGTATTGCCACCCTAGATCTAGTGCTTCAGAACACACCATCCTCTCCTACCAAGACTTGGCTCAAGCCAGGGCTATAATCTGGGTATAGAGAACTGAACGAAAGGGAATTAGTGTCACGCTGCCCTCGTCTGCTCCTGAGCGGTTCACGTCCCCTTCCTATCATGTTGACGAATGCAGAGGGTAGATCTGGTAAGTTTCTTGGTTTGCTCCTTTTGTGATGCTTGATAGGGGCTCGAACTGATAGTCGGTCGAAAACTGACTGTCGAACTGGAAGAGTGGTGGACACTGGTCCCAGTCGGCAATGGACTGAATGGATTGTTACCAATTGACATCCCACTTGTTCACAGTAAGAAGGAGAGGTATGGAGTAGTTCTAACTTCTGTTTGTCAATTAGGAATTCTCGTAGATCAGTGTTAACCAAGCTTACACCATCTTGCTTGGATACTTGAAGAGATTGTTCAGGCTGAGAACCTCTAGCCTTGAAGCTTCTATTTTTAGGTGATTTGAAAATCACTTTATCAGTCATATTAACTTCGCTTCGCGAAGTTAGTCGTGTAGCTCTGCCGTGAGTCGCGAGCTTAGCACTGGAAGATTTTGGGAGCGAAGTTATGGTGATTTCGCTTTTAGCACGCTGTGATGCTTTGTTCTTGGCCTTGCAGCGAAGGTAGCTAGCACCGCAGAGTGCTTCAGTTCCAGCCTCGCGGCTAAGAACTCTATTAGTACCCTTAGGTACTGGCGCTCTGTTAGCGACGCCATCAGTAACTTCGCTCGTAGGAGTGAGGTTGGCAGTAGGGGTCACTGCTCCTGAGTCTGGCGAAGATAGTGATATAGGCTTAGCCTCGCGGCTAACAACGGCAATGCCATTGAGATTTAAAGGCATCTTGCCCTTGTCTTTGTGTGATAGGTGAAGGTGTGCTGGAACTTTGCCTGAAACTTCACGCGGAGCTTTCTGCTTCGCCCTCGACACCTGCTTGGAAAGCGAAGTTTTAGGTTCACAGGGAACCTGTCTAGCCTCGCTTGAGGCACTTTTGGCCTCGGCTGAGGCTGAAAGGAGCCGGGACGAGATTTGTCTAGTTGTTCGCCCAGTTAAGATTGGTTTCTGTTCTGTAGCCACTGAAGCTTTGGCCACAGAGACCTTCCTGTGCTTTTGCGCGTGGAGCATTAGGCTACCCCCAGAGAGTAGCTTTTTGAATTTTTCTTGGTCAAAGTGAATGACCAAGTTTTCGACAACGATGGGCTCAGCATTCTGACCGTTGCATTGTGACATCATCTCCTTTTTTACGGAAGAAGACTGAAGTCCCTAGCGGAGTCGCCATCTTGTTTTCCATTGAAAATTTGATTCGGGGGAAAAACTTACAAAATAAAATGAGGAGCAAAATTATAAGTAATTAAACGAAAATTATAGGTAGATCTCCTTTGAGATTTCTGGGGAGGTATGCCGGTAGGAATCTGATCAGCACGCGATCACTTTATCTCTTTGACGATACAATCGATCAGATGATCACGTTGCCTCATAATAAGATTTCTTTCTCACTTAGTTATGAAAATTGAGTATTTAGAAGCAGGAGAACAAGATAAAACTCTTTAGAAGAATCTCTTCTTGAATTTCTTTCATCCAATCTCCTCTCTCTAGCCCGTTTTTGACCCCCCGTCCTTGGCTCAGCAAGGGACTATTTATAGCCAAAATGAGGTGTAACCGTCCCCTTGAATTCAGCAAGGTTGAATCAGTTTTTAGCTTCGCGCGAGGCTACAAATGACCTTGCGGTGAAGCTACTTGCAAGCTTCTGACGAAGCTAGTGAGTTCGTGCAAACTCCTCCCTACCGTTGTGGCTTAATTGTCTCCACTTAATGTGAGACGAGTGGGCGGGTGTAACCGCTCACTTAAAGTGGCGTTAATCTCACTAAATTAGTGGGGTTCACCCATTAATCCCTCGTGGAAAACGGTCAATTGATGACCTGGTAAAGCTTGATGCGGAGCTACATGAGAAACTCTCTTTTCCAGGCGAAGTTACCTTTGTAGCCTCATGCGAAGCTAAGAATTAGCTCATTGCTTCAGGCAAAGTTACCTTCGTCGCCTCATGCGAAGCTAAGACTTAGCTCATAGCTTCGGGCGAAGTTATCTTCAAAGCCTCGTGCGAAGCTAAGACTCGCCCATAGCAGAGCTAAACCCTTTTCCCTTCTAGCGAAGTTAGGGACAAAGCTTCTAGCGTGAAGCTCCTAGATCAGCCTCTGGCGGGGCTAAATGGGAAGCTTCAAGCGAAGCTAACAGTTAGCCTCAAAGCGAAGCTACCAAGAAAGTTTCAGGTGAAGCTGTAAGTTAGCTCTATATAGAGTCATGAAGAGCTTTAAAGCGAGGCCAGAGGCCCTTGGGCTCATGCAAGGCTAAGTGTTGAGCTAACTTAGCATCTTAGGTCTGCTTGGGCCTCTTCAAAGCCAACTTTGGCTTACTGTCTGCTTGACTGGATCCGTAAAGTCCAAGTTGCCGCCTTGTCCCTGGTCATCAGCTTGTCTCCGACTTATCTTTTGTTAATGTCGATAAGTTAGATGTCGTTCAGACTGGTTGAAGATAATGTGAGAGTTTTGTCTTTTAAGAGTGCTAACAAAGTAAAATAATGATGAAGCTCATTCAACGAGTCTAAGCTTCTTGATTATTTAGATGCAGATAATAAAACAAATAATAAAGAACTTTTAGGCTTAGATGAAGATGCAGGTTAGGATGATTGTTTATTTCCAAACTGAGAATTATAAAAATCATACATATGATTTATAGAATACTCAATATCATTCTATACTAAGAAACAATCAGGATAATTCATTTTTTCATAAAAATTTTCAAGTAAATATTTACATCCTTCAAATTTAATATGATGATTCATAACAGTAGCAAAATAAAATATAGTAGGAAAATATTTAAAATACTTATTGAATTTTTCTTCCATAAGTGCAATAATATCATGAAGTAAAGAATCATTTCGATATGTATAAAATAGTTCAATAATTTCAGTTAACTCGTAAAAAAACTATATTAGTTGTGGAATAATAAACTCTTGAAAATAGTCTTGTTACTCTTTCAAAAATTTTCAAAAATTCACAAATTACTTTAGTAATTTTTCAATCATAACCGAAAATGGATATATCTGATAATTTCGTGAAAATAAACATATATATTGTAGTCCGATAAGGAATAACTTTCCTCAATATATTATATATTGAGTTCCAACAAGTCCTTATGTCCTGAGGTAAACTTCTAATTGGTAAGCATGCATTAGCGCAACTTTGTTTAAAGCTTTGCCTTTTTGGGCCACTACTTCTAATAAATAAAATAATACTTCTTAAATTGTGAATATGAGTATCTATACATTTTAAATCATCCTGTACACATAAGTTAATAATGTGACATACAGCGAATATAAAAAAAAATTTCATTCAAAACTGGCCTAAAATAATTTTTTAAAATGTAACAATATTATTGCTAGTATTATCAACTGAAATAGAAAAAAATAGATTTAAGTCTAAATTCTATAACAACTTTCATAATAGTCTGACTAAGAACCATTATGAAGAAAAGGAACTTTTTAAAATCAATAATTCTTTTATTTAAAATCCAGTCAGAGTCAATAAAATGTGCAATAACAACTATGTAATAAAAGTCACTAAGAGCTTCCCAGCAATCAGAAGTAAGTGCAACTCATTGTGGCGTAGAAGAAAAAGTTGCAATTAAAATTTGTTTTCTTTCTTCAACAACCATGAATATTTCCGCTCTAATAGTATCTTTACAGAATGGATCATATTTAGGATCATGAGTAGCTCTAATAAAATTTGTGAAATGCTTCATTTTCAGCAAAATTAAAAGGTTGTTCAGCCTGAATTAAATATTAGCTAGATTAGTTTTGGCTTTTTGATAATTATAACTAAAAGTGTTTAGTGTGCCACCTAAAGTGAAAATTTGTGTTTTCGTGGTTAATTCTGTTGATGTTTTGCCCTAATATGTCTACTTAGTGCACCGGTTCCACTATTTTTTTGGCAATGAATAAGAAACATTGAGACAAAGTTTACATACAACCTTCCTAACTCTATTAATAGTTTCGTTTAAAAAAAAAAAATCAAACCTCAGATTTTCCCTCTGCCATGAAAGTTATTATTTCGGCAGTGGAAGTATAAGGTGGATTAGAAGATGGATCGGTAAAAGTAATAAAATTTGTGGATAGTGTTTCTCGTTGTGTGAATGGAAGTAGTGGCGTGTCAGGTAAAGACAAATGCAAATCATACCATTCTTGACTATTTAAATTTAAAGCATTTTATTTTGAAGAAGAATGATTACTACAGCTTGCTAAGAAGGAGTGTGTTTTCATTTTTAAATTAATTCCAATATACCCGTTGTTATTTTAAAAAAATTACAACCCCCCCCCAAAAAAGAGCCGTTGGCTCTCCGGGGTGGCCCATGCCCGGTTGGGTCGTGGGCTATGATCCCCAAACCCGGGCACACCCCGGGTAGCCTAGGCCAGGCCGGGCCCGTGCGGGTTGGCGGGCTGGCCCGGGCTCGTTCGCACTCCTAATCTGGTTCATCCCACTCCTAAACATGACTTTTGCAAAGCTTCTTTGTAATCAAATCTTTCAAAAATACATATATCCAATCTGGAATGCTATACATGTTTGGTCTCGTGCTGTGCACATGCAACTGAATTGGTTTCATTTATTTATATAATAATTTTTATATTTATGGATAAATATAATTTTTATTTAATTTTATTTTATTAAAACCGACTGAAAGGAGGTTTTCTCCTGTGACTCACATAGAAACTTTGTTCGTATGTCTACTGGCGGACTACATAGGGGCAAGTAGGGGGCAGTCGCCTCTACTGAAATTTGGTCACCTCCCCCACAACTCCAACCCCTTTACCTACTCCCTCGTTGGCCTTCTCTGTGGCACCACCTTTGGCTGTGCTTGGCTCGCCGTCGATCTCATTCTCATCACCGTCGTGGGATTCGATTAGGACCTTACAAGTATCTTCGACCATTAGGAGTGGAGGGAGGGGGGAGTTGGGCATTTTGGGATTGTTATTTAATTTGGGAGGAGTGAGAGTTTAGGGATGCTTTGATGAGGGAGAGGGCAAGATTAACTTAGGTCTTTCGATGATTTGCTAATTTAGTTTTGGAACATGGACTTTGCTTCATTGAGGAGATTCTTCCCCCCACCATTAGAGATAGATTATTGATGATGGTGAACATGTAAAATAGCTGAGCTTTAGATGCACATAATCTATTTGATGAAATTCCTGTGAGGAATGTTATATGATATGGTAGTAAACTGTCGGGCTTCTTCTGAAGGGAATGAGGATGCGAATGCAGGGTCATTAGTTGGGTGAGAAAGTAGCGATGGAGAGGTTGAAGGTGAGTCTTTTTACTGCCAATGGTACTTCAAGTGCTTTGATTGATTTTGCAGATTATACAATGGTCCGAGGACACTCAGAACGGCCTTGTAGTATGACATAGGTAGAATGGATGCTCCTGCTTACCTTCTCTTTCGTAACACTGAAGTCCCTAATTAGATTACCTGGCGTGCTGCGTATTTTGAGTTCTGGGATGAATAGCACCACCATAAGGAACTGGAATTCAAGTGCGTAAGAGTCTTTGAATTGGAGGTCATGGAAGAGGAAATTCAAGTGGGTTGAGGTTTCGAGCATGGCAGATTCCGCAAATTTCTTGTCGGGAAGTCATTCGTCCGTTGATCAGGTGGCTGAGTTTCTGGGATGCAGAGAATACTGCATTTTTTCCAGTGATGTTCATAGTTCTCGTGTTGGAAATGGTGGGCCTGGGATTTACTACCTCGATGTGTTTGGTATGGAGCAGAATGAGTACGAGTTGATGACTCTCCCCTAGAGGACGACGAACATCACGAAAGACCTATGCAGTGCTACCTGGTTTGCACCAAGTCTTCGCTAGATCTTGATGGAAGGTATGTTTTGTTTCGTTGCTGATACTCAATGCGACCTAGTTTTATTACTTTTGACCACATCAAAAAATTTGTTCATAGTAGAGAAAAAATTTATCAAAAAATTCTTTGATCGAATTCATCTAGAAAGTACGAACCTTCATTATTATCGCATTAAAGTATTTTATGCGGTAATAAATATGCAACTTCAAGAGTTAAATAACTGGTTTAATGAAGTGAACGTCGAGTTGTTACTGTACACGGCTTGTCTGAGTCTAACTGGTTCTTTTTCCACCCCCACTGGGTGAAAATCTTGCGTAGGTCACTGTGTCTGTCTGTCCTCTCCTTCTTTTTCCTTCCTCAACTACCCTTTACTTCTTTCTTTTTTTTCCTTCCCCTTCTTTCTCCTCCTCCATCCCCCTTATTTCTTCTTCTAATTGATCGAAAGATTTATATTAGTTTTAATTTTCATTTTAATTTTTGATGCTGGCGCAGCATGCACGCATCTCATTTGATGTGCTGCAGTTGATGGAAAGTTCAGTCCTTCCTAATTCGACCCAAGCGCACAAACCACCCGCCGACACCACCGCGTTTTGCTCGCAAACGGGCTCCATTTTCTACGCATATTACGAAATACTGCCACTTTAGTATACTATACGCTTAAGGTTGGTGGGGGTTTCGAGCCCACAGTATTAAAAAAGCCCTAGATTCCGGCAAAGAACTCCCCCTCGTTCTCTGCCTTTTGTTTTTCCTATCGCCTCAGCCTCTTCTTACCATCAGTCTCGTCTCATGAGATAAGAAGAAGAGCCAAAGGAATTGTTTGGAATTTTTGAGCAGATCTCAGTTGATCTCGATCGCATTTGCTGTCGGTGTTTGTTTACTTTAGTTTATTTGTATCTATTTTTTATTTACAAGTTGTTAGTTTAGAAGAAGAAGAAGCTCTTAGCGATCAAATTCAGATCGAATCGGATCAATCTTGATGGATGATCCCTTGCTGTTCTCCTATCTATAATCCTGGTGGTTTCTGGCGGCTCGATTGATCGAGTTGGATTTCTTGGGGAACTGACGGCGAAGGAACGCATGTGGGAACTGCTTTCGACTTTGTGTAGGGACTGTGGATTTGTGATCCGAAGCAGGGGTACATGGGGAAAATGTGGCTGATTTGATCTCAAAATTGTGTCAATCGCACCAGATCTGATCCCCCTTCTTCTTCTAGTTTCAAGATAATTCATCTTTCTCATCAAGATTTCCGAAAGCAACTCCTTTTCCTCTCCTTCTCCCTCTTTGTGCTGCTGTTGCTAGAGAGTTTTGAGATCTGCAAAGAGATATGCAGCAAGATCAGAGAAAAAAGGTTCTTTCTTTTCTTTACATTCAAGATTTATCTCATATATATAGTCAATTATCCTTTGTCATTTTATTCACTTATTTAGTTTCTGCAGTATAGTATAATTATATCTAAAGGGGAAAAGTTATTCTTTTTATGTTTATCTTGTTTCTTTCTCTACTAGGCACGGCGATTCTATTGACGCATGGGTCGTTGTCCCTAGATATCAGCTGTGAGATTTCACCAGGATAGACAAATTAGGGAATCTTCTTTATCATGCTTAATTTGCGTAATTGCTAGTTTCATTGCTGATATCTCTAAAAGCTGATTTTTGTCCATTTCTTATCTTTGTATTCATAGGAATCCTTCATCGCCAAATTAAACTGTATTAGCAAATAAATCAACAAGTCATGCCACAGTTGGTTCCCTAATCAAAACAAGAATAGAATCAATCATCTTCTTCTCTTTTACCGGTCTGTAGGGGCTTAGAGGTCACTCTGAGAACTCAATGAAAAATTGTAGTTTCTCAGCTGCAAGTTTTGTATTTTCATCTCTTAGCAAAATTGATAAGGTACTCTTAATATCTTGTGGTGGTTCTGTTAAACCATTGAACTTGAATCACTTGTCATATATTGAGTTAGTGCATCATTTGCTTTAGCACTCAAATCTGTTAGGAGTTAATTGGTTTAAGACTTGTCTTACAGATAATAATGCAGCTGTGTGAATGTTGTCATCTGCAGAATTCGCCAGATATGGATTTCTTCACAGAGTATGGGGATGCCAATAGATACAAAATTCAGGAGGTTATAGGGAAAGGAAGTTATGGAGTTGTGTGTTCAGCAATTGATACACACACTGGGGAGAAAGTGGCAATCAAGAAGATACATGATATCTTTGAGCACATTTCTGATGCTGCTCGGATCCTGCGCGAGATCAAGCTTCTTAGGCTTCTAAGGCACCCTGACATCGTAGAGATTAAACACATTATGCTACCTCCATCAAGAAGGGAGTTTAAAGATATTTTTGTTGTTTTTGAGCTCATGGAGTCAGATCTTCATCAAGTCATCAAGGCTAATGATGACTTGACAAAGGAACACTACCAGTTCTTTCTTTATCAGCTGTTACGTGCCCTGAAATATATCCACACAGGTATGTTTCTTTTTTCCATCCTGTCAAACAAATCTGGTGCAACATCATGTGCTGTATGTTTATATAAGAGCTGTCTTCGAAGAGGGTCCAAAATTCACATGCTTGTTCACAAAAGTTTAAATTCATTTGGGTTTCTAGGTTGGCTGCAAATTGGGATTTTGTGTGGACTCAGTTCTCTGCAGGAAATCAATTTTCTCCTAGACATGTGTTGGATCTCAAGTATATACTTAAACATCACGTAGTTGTCAATTTGCTTGGATTGGATCTGGGTAAATTTGTCCCAGACATGCATTAACTTCACCGAATTGAATTAGATCTGAGTTTATTTCTCTTATCTTTCTCTTTATGGTAAATTTTGAATCAAATTATGTACGATTTCAAGAATGAAATCATCAATAAGTTTTCTAATACTAATACTAATTTGGAATTCTCACAAAGAGTTAAGTTAACTCAAGTCTGTGTTCCATTGGAGCCTTCCAACACAACCCAACTTTCAAGTGTCAACCTCTTATAATGTACTGCAAGTTATAAATGGGACATAGTTTTCTAATTTCCACACCAGCTAGTTAGAAACCTACATCTGATGTCAGTATAGCTAAAAGAACAATGGAGTTCTACTTATGACAACAATATTTAGGGATAAAATAAACAAACAACTTGCAAGTTTACAGCAACGCCATTTGCAAAGTACTTTTATTCTTGCAACCAACCAAATAGGCTCTAATTTATCTTGAATCTAGACACTTCTGATGTACTCCTGCTCTTCTTTTAGTGAACTGGTAATGAATTGGTGGGAGGCTAGGTAACATGTAACTAAGAGTGTCCTGTACTCTTTTGAGGCTCTTCCTTGGCAGCTTGGCTGGCTAACCATCTTGTTATATTTTTTGTCTAGGTAGCATGCCATGTATAGGCTATAAATTCTGATTCACCTTTCTGGTACGTGAAAGGAAAACACGTCTCTGTCGAAGTCCACTCCACTTTTGCATATTGATTGTGTAACTATCACCATTTCTGAGTGATATCGTGTTAGGATGGTACTTTATGTAACCTGTCCAAGTCGAGAGAGGATACAGACATGGGGTCTGATACAACAGAACAATCTCGAAACATAAAAATATGGATAAAATAGATCTCATGATTAAATATATTTCAGATATATAATATTTTTTGTACTTATTTCTATCTGAAATGTGAAAAATATAACTGGACTAAAGTAAACTCAACATATAATACATAATAACAAGATATGCACTGTTAGCTGCAATTTCATATTCCAGAATGGGCATCCAACAAGTTCGCCATTCATTTAAATTATCTATATATAAACCTGCGCTCTATGTCATATTAAGTCTTGAACTCCTCCATAATCCAAATATCAATTAAATGTCATAATCTCAAAGATGTATTTGATATGTTACATTTATTATACGTTAAAAAAGTTTATCCTGAGATGATCCTCTGATGCATATTTGAAAGGGATGTGGCTCCTTTATTGCAGTATCTGTGGTGGATAACTTCTTGTCTGAGCTATGTCAATTCTTAAGAGCTCAAATTTGCATTTGTTCTTTTGATTGTGTTTCTTTCCCTCTACAATGTAGATGTTTGGTAGTAAACATGCCCGGGCCTTGGATCTTCAAGCAATGGGAACAACATCACTGAATTGATGATAGGAGAAAAGCTCATGAAAGTGTCATTTGCTGAATTTGTGGACGTCTATGGTCATGTGATATGAGCTCCGATTGATTTGAAAAGATATATCATATAACTTTTGCATCTAAACAACTAGATAGTGTCTAGTGGGGCAATTTTGACACCTGCCCTGTTGATATCAAAACTCATCATTATAGTTTGGAACCTCCTCTGATCTCTTTTGAAATTCTAAGCCTTAATCATTTAACTTATTAAACCTTTATCAAATTATGCCACATCTATTCTCAGATTCTCTTATATTCTTCCTTTGTTATCAGTGGAAGCTACTTGTTTCTGCGTGCATGACCGAGAAGTCGGTGAGGATTGGGTGGGTGTGTGTGTTTTGGGGGGGGGGGGGGTGGGGGGTGGGCGGGCAGCATGATGTAAAATCTTGGTGTCAGTATGAGCCAATGATTTTCAATTTACTTATTGTCCATATCATACATCGATATCGAAAATAGCAGTCATGTCGGCAATATCAACCCGAATATTAGTCGATATTATTGGGTTAATATCGTATCAAGTAACTCAAAATCCGATAAATATCACCACTACATATCGGAATCAGCCGATATTTGAAACCACAGTGGGGAGATTATAATACAGATGGAAAAGAACAAAACAAGAGATATAAAGAAGGAATCAATAGGCCCTTAGAACAAATTCATCAAATATTGAGTCAGTACAAAGTATTGAGCTATTTCCCTTTGACAAGTGCAAGGAAATCATACCCTAGCTCATGCAAGATCTCAAAACATATTGAGGAAAAACATTATAGCTTCTACTATATTTATAAAATGTTTTCTAAATTTACAAACAACAATAACTTAATGACAGTTGAAGAGGATTCATACTGATGCTGTGGAGGATAATGGATAAAAAAACGAACTTACAAATTTTTAAATGAGAAAAAAGCAGACTTTTCTTCCTCATGTTCTCTTTTCCTTCCTCGTCTCGTGTTTTTCGTCTTCAGGTTCAGATAGAAAAAGGGCGCTGACATGACAGACTAGGAAGTTTTGGGGGGATTTTCTTTTATCTCAGACTCATAATGAAGTGACTGTTGGACTGTTGTTGGGACTAGGGGACGTTGTAACTCAAATGGTGGATAGGGGATGGATGTCCTAAATCTGATATAAGTCTTTAAGGTTAGGAATACAATGTAACTTACTTAGTTTGGTGTCTACTTTCTATAGGATTTGATTCCTTAAATGATTTATTTTTTTGTTACTCCTATAATTAGGACTTAGGTAATTACTTCTTTATCTGTGCATAATTGCATATGTGGGCACCACACAACAACACTTAATAACCGCCTCCTTATCTTTCGGACAAATCAGTTCTTTCCTTCATTTTTTTGGTAGTTGGGGAGTTAGTAGACATTGTTTACCCCCATCTCCAGCCTTATCATTCCCTTTTCATTATTTTACCATACTTGTTTAAAGCACCTACACCTGTGACGTGGTTCAAAATTTGCTCAGCACCATTAATTGGAGCTTTTATTTGGAGGTTTATAGCTTGGCAGGGGTCTCTTTTGATATATTTGTCTTATCGACTGTCCCATACTTTTAATCACCACCTTATCATTTCATATGCAACTATACTCGTTTAAGGCACCTAAATCTTTATGATCCAAAAGTTGTTTAACATCATTAGTTGGTGCTCTTACATTGGAGGTTTACAGCTTAGCTGGAGTCTTGAAATGTATTTCGCTTACGGATAGTCCATATTAGTTAGTGTGCTGCCATGTTTTGGCATTCTCATTTCTATTTACAAAAATATAGAAGCTTGTTTTACTTCGCAGAACATTTTTTTGAATCCATGTGGAAACACCTTTATATATATATATATATATATTTATATATGTATATATATATATAGATAGATAGATAGAATTGTGTAGTTCCGGAAGGATTCGAGCCCGAATCCTTCCCACTCAAATATCATACATCATCCGAATACAAAATCCATTCCATTGAACTTGATCTATATTATTTAAAGTAACTAAAAATAAAAGATCGAGTGTTTTGAATATTTTTTGCCCATCCATCAAGCGGCACAAAATGGATGGCCGGAAGTAGTGAGTTGGTTAGATCTATATCTTTAAACATACAAATTCTAAATCCGGCCATTTGATCATGATCTAAACATTTAAAAACCCCTACAAACCAATTTTTGTTAGGTTTCAAATGTTCTACACCGTTAAACTAACCAACTCACTGTTTAGGCCGTCTGTTTTTTTTTTTCTACTTGATGCATGGGCAAAATGTATTTAAAATACTTGATTCTTGATTTATAGATACTTGAAATAATATAGATCAACTTCAACGGAATGGATCTTGTATTCAGATGGTGTGTGGTTGTATTTGAGTCGTAAGGAGATTTGGGCTCGAATCCTTCCGGAGCTACACAAGTCTCTCTCTCTCTCTCTCTCTCTATATATATATATATATATATATATATATATATATATATATATATATATATATACGGCCTTCATGAAAATTATCTTTGAAGCAACTCTGGCACATAAAATTAAACTCTCTCTAAAGCAACTTGGAGACAGAACTGCAATCCTTCTATATATGTTTGCCTGTTCTGTTTATATAACTGATCACTAAGACATTTTTACATCAATTAATTAGCCAACCTTGACGGCTGATTTATCTGAGGATTCAGAAGTGTAATGGAACTTATCTGACGTGCCACTACACGCTTTTACTGCTTGTGTCCTCGTTTCTCCCACAGTGCATGTGAATTACCTCTATGACTCTTATCATATGTTTATTATAAGAAGGTATAATTTCTTGTCTCATTTCCTTCCCAACTTCCAAAAATCTTCAGTGGAAGTAAGCAAAACTGGCTTCAATTTTTCATGCCAACATCAATTTGTTCTCAAGAACCAATCATTTTTTTCCTTGTAAACATTTTTGCTGGCATCTATCCTGGTTAATTTGATATTTTGGATGGCCTAATTATGCAAGTATTGGATAAAACATTATCCAATTCATATTCATTGATTTAGAATTTGATTGGACCAAAATTTATGAACCAGTTTAGCTGCTGCCTACTTATCTGTTTCTTCCTTTGCTTGGTACTGGCTTGGCTCTTATCTGTATTTCTTTCAGTCCTTCTCTACTTCTGATTTTCTGGTGTTACACATTCACACTCCAAGAGAATGGATCTCTTTTATAAGTGTTTAGTCAATATTTTATTCTTATCTTCATTTTCTTTAGTTGTTCATAACTGGTTGTGTGAATTTCCTAAAGGTTGTTCTCATACCCTAGTTTTGATGATGCAGCAAATGTTTATCATCGAGATTTAAAGCCAAAGAATATACTAGCGAACGCAAACTGTAAACTTAAAATCTGCGACTTTGGATTAGCAAGAGTCGCGTTCAGTGATACTCCTACGACAATATTTTGGACGGTATGTTAAAAATACGAGGAGTATTCCTCTGCTTCATTTCTGATCCTAATTTGACTGGATAAATGCTGCGTTGCTTATTTTTAGTGTTTTCTCTTTTTTATTTTATTTTCTATTTTCCTTTTTATTTGACTTCAAAGTAATAATATTGTGTAGGATTATGTTGCAACCAGATGGTATAGAGCACCCGAGCTATGTGGATCATTTTTCTCTAAGGTAAGAATTTCCGTGAAACATAACATATTGTTTATTTTCTAAGTTGACAGTCTCTAGTAGCTTAACAAGTAGCAATGTTTGTCTGGTTATAGTTGTTAACTAGGAATTTTTTTTTAAAAGAAATTTCATCCTCTTGTTACTTGAAATGCTAAATTGTTGTATTGTATATGCACTGTCTACAATATTTGTCCCTTCAGAGCTACCTTATGTGTCTTTTAAGTAGAAATCATGTGTTTTGCGCTGTCTACTTATGCTTAATTTATGTGCTCACATAATCTTGAAATAAAGATCTCTGTCAAATGAGCTGGAGAAACTATTTTTGTATCTTGGTACATTGTTTCAGTTATTCAAAACTTTTGTCTAGGAAATTGCTTGAAAATGTGTGTATGGCATCTTACAGCTTAATATTTTTTTAATACAGTTTGGGCAGTATATTCTCAATGCTGTTAACATTTTGGCAATTTTTTTTTAGATTTGTTAGCTATGCTTTTGTTTAGGAGATTGTACAGCAACATGAAGCATAACTGTTTAAGCTTCCTCTAATCCATATGTTCTGCTTGCTTAAAAATTCCTACCATACTTTTGTGCAGCCACAGGAAGTGTTTTGCTAAAAGTGAACGACCCATTAGATATGATCTTATATCATTACCTCCAAATCTCAGCATGGCTGGAATTCTGATACTGTTTCTTGTTGGGGCTGCATCTATGATCCATGAAACAAATAATAAATTACACGAACACAGAAGGAAAAAGATATAACCTAATTGCAACACCATACAAGATCATGAACATAAATTGGGTAGTATGAAATTTGCTACCACCTTTGCACAACATTTTAATATCTGATGTAGACCTCTCGAGGAAGTTTAATATCCTCTAATCAAATCCGTCCTAGTTCTCACAAAGGGCATCCAGTCTTTACTAGAGACCTCAACGTTGCATTGAGACATCTTTTCCTCTTTTCTTCCTCTTCCTTTTGTTTTCCTTTTATCTTTATCTTTTTTCTTTCTTTTTTGAACTGAAATCAAGAGAGGGCGGGGGGAGAGGGTTGTTGGCTTTTAAAGAGGGGAGGGGGCTATAGAATTTCAATTTTTTGTGGGATCTAGTATTGAACCCCTGTTTATAAAGGTGGTTATAGGCTGTCAGGATTAACAGATTATGTGCTGATCCATGTTAAATGGTATGTTAACCAGCTTTCAGCTCGACCATCATATGGTGTGTGGCAAGAGGCCTAGGTATACACTTCATGGGTGCAAGGAGTTCAATCTAGGGTCGGTCTGGTTGTCGTAATTGGCCGTAATTCGAAAGTCATAATTGGTAAATTTTTTTACGGTTGTAAATGAGTTACATGAGTGTAAGTTTTCTGGTGTTTGGTTGGTAATATAAAGGTATAAGTGAGAAGGTGTATTGTGTTTTACGGTGTTTGGTTGTCGTAATGTGTAAGTTGTAAGTAGAAAAGTTGACCACAAATTTAACTATTTGGTGATGTAAAAATTTTTAATATTGCAAATAAATACTAAAAATGCTAAATATGAAAAAAATTAATATTAATATAAAAAATAATACAAATTTGCATGACCACAAAATTAACTGTAAGTGGGCTGTAAGTGAGTGGTAATTGGGTTACAAGTGAGTGGTAGTTGGGTTGCAAGTGAATCTTTTACGAATTACGGTCCAAACAAACACCGTAATTGTAATTGGGCAGTAAGTCATTTACGAATTACGACCATTTACGACCAAACAAACAGCCCCCTAGTGAGCCATGTTCAGCAACTTCATGTAGTTAGCATACAAGTTCCATTCATCCTCTTATTCATACAAGCCTCTCTGATGTTTATTTATTCAAAATAATAAAAATCTAAATCTAAAATTTACCCTCTCTAGTCTGTTTCTTTCATTCTACTCCCTTTCTTTAACTCTATCTAAAACCCTCTCCCACTCTCTAACTATTTCCTACTCATTTCTTTCTTTGATCCTCACTTATTCTTGTTCTATTATCTTTTTCTTGTCTAACCATCTGTTTCTCAACTCTAACTCTAATCTTCTCTCTCTTAAACTTTCTCTAACTCCAATCCTCTCTCTATCTTTGACCCTATCTTTCTAGATTGAGATGATGTTCAAGAAAAATTAGAGATAGTTGAATAGTTGAGAGAGAAAGGAATTAGATAGAGAGGGGGTTATTAACTTATTCGTTACAGAGACAGAGTTAAAAGTGTTTTAGAAAGCTCTAGAGTGAGAGTAAAGAGGTGGCGATTAGATATCGTGTTAAAAGAAAGATTTAGGGGTGGTTCGGTTGGTAGAAATTGGAGCATCAACTACATGTCAGAACTGGATTATACTTCCATTTTCTGGTGTGTAACATGGTTAACATGGTTAACAAAAACAGTAAAAACGTGTAGTTTTTTGATGCTACCTTAGTACATTAACACTTCAATTCCTAGGCTGCCCTTAAATTATTATAAACATTTTAGATGCCACCTCAGCTCATTACCTACGGTAAATGCTCCATGCTACAAACACTGTATTTCTTTGCAACAAAACCAACATCCCCTTAGAGAAATGTGAGAATGTTAGGAAATGTTAGATCCAAAGAGCGGGAGGGTTAAACCATTGACTTTCACCAAGGATTGGCTTTGAAGCCCTTGTCTCTTTGCATTAGGTATGATGGTGAGTTGTGCATATCATTTGCTAATGATATTGTATTAGGTTTTGAGAGTGGACAAGGGATAATTTCAAAAATGAAAAAAGGCCTCCGGATAGAGTTGCTTTGGAATCTAGAGGATTTAGTTTTACCAGGTAGAAAGAGAATATATGGAATGTAACTTTTCTAAATCTGCAAGATAAGGAGAAGAAATGATGAGGATGTTGTCCTTATGAAACAAGATTATTATACCCATGAAAAGTTATATGATTGTGTCATATAATACCCATGAAAAGTTATATGATTGTGTCATATAATACCAAAGAGAAGGGAAATCTTTTTATATGATGGCTATACAACCAGCCTTGCGTAACGTGGAATGCAGACAATTTAGAAACAAGTCAATGCGTCCAGAAAATGTGTTTCCAAAATGAGGATGTTGAGATGGATACGATGTAAAACACTAAACGGTAGGTAAGAAATGAAGTGGTTTCATAAGAAGTTAGAGGTAGCATCCCTTGAGGATGAAGTAAGGGAGGACAGGGTTGGGACGATATCATAGCTACTAATTTAACAGAACCCTGAACAATGCTCAACAGAGAGAAGGGATCCGTGTAGCCAAACCCAAAGATTTGGGTTAAAGGTTGTTTCACCGTTGTTTCTATTTAGAGTAAGAGGTCCATGTTTGAAATAATGTCCATATGTTTGAAATAGTGTGTGTGCATATTTGACCCTGCTACAAGAGCATAACACAAAGTCCTTGTTGTATGCCAGTAGACATGAACATCCTTAGGTCTATAGAAGATCTGTAACACCTAGATTATTTAACCCTAAATTAAAATTTTAATTATTTGATTATGTGAATATGAAGAATGATTAGAGGTGATAATTTAATTACATAGTTTGTAAATAATTAATTGTTTAAGCTTTAAACGTATTTTAATGTGTATATAGGGTGAGAAAGGATAAATACAAGTATATACATACACACACATATATGAAATTATATTAATGAATGAAGAGAGTTCTAAAGTATTGTTTTTTTAAAGAAAAAAATTATCTCACACCCATCCTTGTCTCTCTTGTCAGTAAAGAGCTTCAAAATTTTCTCCTCTTTTCATTTTTCCTCACATGATGGCTCTGCAATTTTCCCTACATGAAAGAGCTATAATATTATTCCCCACCTCTCTATGAAATTATTCCCCACCTCCCTCTTTAATTATTTCATATATTTTTTTTCTCTTTTTCTCTTATTTTCTCCTCCATTTAGAATCGGCCAAGACTCGAGCTCGATTGGAGGCGGATTCGAGGTGACCTGAGCTCGACCAGAGCTTAGCCGAGTGTGCGTAAGTTAGAAGAAGGGGAGTGTTTGGTGATATAATTGGTGATTAATTAATTATTAATTAATCACTTCTGGAGGTAAAATTAACACCTCTTTCTTTTATTTAAAATTTTTGATTAACAATTATATGCAAAAATTAATCTCATTTTCCGATAGGACACAGAGAACAAAATTATTAAAATCTAACAACGTAAATTAAGCTAACACAAGAGGGAATTTTACTAACGCTCGATTCAACGATTTTCCTGATATCAGTGAAGTTCACACAATCATCACGATAATTCTTATTTATCTATATATAAATAAGGGTTCACATATAACTGTTAATCAAATAATTTTAAATAAAAAAGAGGTGTTATTTTATGTTTAAAGTGATTAATTAGTAATTAATTAATCACCAATTATATCACCAAACATTCATTATTCATCTAGCTCGCGCATACTCGGCCGAGCATGGGTCGAGCTTGGGTCATTTTGGGTGCGTCTCGGGACGAGCTCGAGTCTTGACCGACTCCAAATAAAGGAGAAAAGAAGAGAAAAAGAGAAGAAAAGAAAGAGAAAAGAAGGAATAATTAAAGAGGGAGGTGGGGAATAATTTCAGAGAGGTGGGGAATAATTGTAGTGCTCTTTCATGTGGGGAAAATTACAGGAGACGGGAAAATTGCAGAGCTCATCATGTGAGGAAAAATGAATCAAGGTAGGAAAATTTTGTAGCTCTTTACTGACGAGAGAGAAATAAGGATGAGCTTGAGGTATATTTTTTAAAATAACACTTTAGAATTCTCTCTTCATTCATTAATATAATTTCATATTTATATATATATGTATGTACTTGTATTTATCTTTTCTCATCCTACATACAAATTAAAGTACGCTTAAAGTTTAAACATAATTAGTTGTTTACTAAGTTAAATTATTGTTTCTAATCATTCTTTATATTCACATAATTGAATAATGAAAAATTTTAGGGTTAAATAATTCGGGTGTTACAGTTCTACCTCCTTAGAGAAGCTTTGTCCTCGAAACTAAATGTACCTTGGAATAGATGAGTTCATCTTCTGGTTCTCACGTCGCCTCTTCAACTTATTGACTTTTCCACAACACTTTTACGAAGGGAATTGATTTATTCTGTAACTATTTTACTTTATGATTCAGAATTTAAACTGGTTCCTCAATGTAAGTTATATCCTCCTGGATTTGTAGTGGTTGGTAAGGAATATAACATGACTGTGATCTGATTTATATTTTTTTAATTAAGAAACATGGAAAACATCATGTATGCTCTCCAATTCAACATCTCTATCTGGGGTAAACTCGATAGTTCCTCAGGAAACACATGAGGAATTTTTTTTACATGTCCTCAATTCTAATCTTAGTCTCTTTTTTGTCAAGCACTTTTGCTAAGGACCCTCGACATCCTTGTCTTAATAATCTAGTAGCTTTCATGGCTTATATAATTGGCATATTATGCTTGACTTTTATCGCCTCAAAGGTAAACTCCGAAATCTCTTTCATTCTAAAGTCACCCGCTTCTCGTAACAATTCACCGATGCACTATAGGTTGACAACCAGTCTATTCCTCGGATAATATCATATTCCATCTCCTCCAAGCATCACCAAGTCTACAAATGTTTTTACTTCCCTTGTTAAAATCTCACGCCCCTTATATCTAATAAATATTTGATATCATCTCTGAGCCTATTAGTATTGATATTACTAAAGATTTGGGAGCTCGGGGGGTTGATTAAGTTTAGATGCAAATGTATCAGAAACAAATGAATGCATGACAGCAGGGTCAAATAATGCTCGGCCAGTATGTCTTGCTAAAGATATCATACCTGCCACAACTGCATTTAATGCCTAGCATCTGTTGAGTTAGGGCATGTTTGTTTCGCCGCAAGTGGTCGCAAGTCGTAAATCGTAAAATCTCTTTTCCATTTTCTGTTGTTTGTTTCGCTGGAAAAACAACTTGCAAAATGCAACTCTCATTTTCCCACTTTTAGTTGCTACAGTTAATTTTGTTGTCATGTAGATTTCACTTTTACACTCATATTTTTTCACTTGCAGTTGTTATAGTTAATTTTGTGGTTATATAAATCTCACTTTATTATTTTATTAATATTTATACCAATTTTTTAATATGTTATTTAAATTCAATATTTTATTAATATAACAATATTATGCTTTAATATAAATTTACTTATACTTAATTTATTTATTTTTAATATAAATAATTACTTTATTAATATTATAATATACTTTATTAATATATTAATATTTTATTATGTTAATATTGTAATAATAATTCATTATTATAATATTATAATAATATTTTATCATTAATATTATAATTATATTTTAGTTTATTAATTTTATATTTTTATATTTATATATTTTTTATAATTTATTATAATATTTATATTAGAATAAAATTTAATATATTATAGCTTTTCAGTATTTATAATATTATAATTTATATTATAATATTATAATATTATAACTATATTTTATTATTTTTCTTAAGTTTTTTTAATATTTATGTTTATTAGTATTCTTAAATTTTTATTAATGTTTAAATTTTCTTAAAACTTTATAATTATTTATTTAGCTAATATTTTAGTAATATTTTACTAATTCTACTAATATTTTATTAATATTATTGTTATGAATAAAATATTAAAATTATTAATATTTTATTTGAAATTTATTAAACAATTTAATTTTCAATAATAGATTTAATTTAATAGTATTTATAAATCACTGCTACAGTTAATTGTGGTCAATTTTTCCACTTATATTTTTATATTACCAACCAAACACCATAAAATACAATATACTCATTTACATTTTCACTTTACCAACCAAATAGCGTAAAACATAATATTCTTTTTCCATTTACACTCACTTTTCCAACCAAACACCGTAAAACACAATATATTTCCCTGCTACAAATCACTTTTTCCATTTTTATTTTACGACTTGCAGCCACTTGCAGCAAAACAAACGGGCCCTTAGTGCAAACACTCTGCCCTGGGCCTGCGGTTGTTGCACGGAAGATTGTGTTGTTGGTCTGTGTGCACTGATTGTGCCCTTAGAATTGTTCAACGGTCCGACTGGAAAAGCTACTCCTGCGGTTGATCATCTTGTTTCTCTACCCATTTCTTGACTCTTCCGCGCTGTGGGACATTCCCTCATCAATAGTCGTACTCCACATGCAAAACAACTGTCCTGAGCATACCTTCTTATATGATTCTTGTTACATCTCGGACATCAAGGGACTAGTAAAATTGGTACGGGGTGAGGGTGCATGCTGCACGCCTCACGGGAATCTCTCGACTCTGGGCCACAGACCTCTGCCTATGCCTACACTTCTCTGAACTGGGGTTACACTAGACCCAATATTTCCACCAATTCTTGTAGCCTAATACTCACATTCCTCACACTTTCGGATATTGAGGGCGTTTCGAAGAAGGTTGTCTCCTAGCCTGAATTACCTGGTTCTCCTGCATGTCCGTCACTTCTGAGGCTTTTTCTACGGCTTGGATATACGCACAAAGTTGAAATGGCACTAGCTGACTTTTGATTCCCGGCCTGAGTCCTCTTACGAACCTTTTTTGTCTTCTCCGCCTCATCCATAACTAATCTTCCAACATATCGGGACAACTAGGTAAACCTAGCATCTCACTGAGCAACGACATCCAACCTTACTTCAGTTCTTGAAATTTCAGCGCCAACTTACCTCTCGCCGTTTTTTGGAATGTACTTCTCGTTAAAATTTTCAACCAAGAATCTCCATGTGATTTCTTTTTCAGAAATTTTTGCACAGTCTCTAAGAGTCTCCCACCAATGCTCGGCTTCTCCCTGAAACATGAAGGATGCAAAAGATACCTTCTGATCCTTAGTTCTTACTCAGAATCTTTCCTATTTGACGAAGCCACTTTTCTGCCAGTAAAGGATTCGCTTTGCCTTCAATGCAGGAGGGTTCAACTTTTGAAATTTTTCTAGGGCTCAGTTAGGGTTATTTTCTCTTATCACCATTTGAGCTAGTCAGTCTGGCGTTACATTGGGGGCTTCCTGACCCCCTTATCCCGCCCTTTAGGGTTCACGTTGACACTCGGGGGTTGGATTTACTCGGCCATGCTAT
Source organism: Agave tequilana (assembly GCA_038442645.1). NCBI lineage: Eukaryota > Viridiplantae > Streptophyta > Magnoliopsida > Asparagales > Asparagaceae > Agave > Agave tequilana. The sequence continues at coordinate 35,039 of JAVJIF010009649.1, read as the reverse complement.
ACGGCGGGGCACTTATCTCTAGGTCCAGGGGTGGCTGATTTAAATCCATCTACTCCTATGTGAATGATAAACAATATTCCTTTTCTAGGATTACTTACATGTTATAGAAACCAATATTTTAAAAAACGCGTTATGTAACTAGTTATAACCCGTTACAGAACATAACGACACACAGCCGTTATATAACTCTCGCAAAAAAATGTAGCTCCCAATAACGAGCATTTTTTGGAGCGTTTCGAACGTTACGTTATGAAAATAACATAACGTTCATAACTCACGTTACTACACATATTGCAAATATAAAACAACGAAGTGATTTCTCTCTTAAGACCAAATCGACATGAAATCCTAAATTGGCTACGACGAGTAAAGCATAGAAGCACCCAAGTTCCTCCTCTTTCTGCAATCGACAGCGACAACAACGGTGACTCACTCGTGTGGTCCCTTCACTCTCTCTACAGTTCCTCTTCAGTTTCATCTCTCTCATCGGCGAGCATCGAAGCACACCAGTTCCTCTCTTTGATCTCTCTTCAATTGACGAGGAACTTGTTATTGTAATGTTCCAAAAAAAACAGCACGACTCTTCAATTAACGAGGAACTCGTCATTAATCTCTCTTCAATTGACGAGGAACCACACGACATCAGAGTACCTCATTTCCTCGATGCTCGCTAAAATTTATTGTGAGACTCGCTAAATGTGTTATATATTGTTTTGATACTTTTTTAGATATTTTAAAACTATTTTTCTCTTTATAAAAATTTTAAATATAGTATATATATTTATTTTTATTAAATAAATATTAAATCGCGTAACCTACGTTATGCGTTATGTTATAACCTATATTAACATAACAAAAGAAAAACGTTATTGTTACGTTATCGTTATTTTAAACATTGATAGAAACTTGAACAAAAGTAATTTCTTACTGAGTGCGAAATTTCGCATTTGGACATGTAACTTTTACTTATAACTCACAAATTTAGAAAAGGGTTTTACAAAACATGTATTTTTTCTTACTGATTATACTCAACTCTGAACTATACATGTACACGCATCCAAAACTTCACAACATCCTACGTAAAAAAATCCTTCTACTCATATTCTCATGTCATCACGGGACATTACTGTCTCCACTAGAACCCTCATTATTGTTTCCATTTCCCTTGCCATCACTCTCCTCGTCAGACTCGGGAATATCTAATTTGTCTTTGGGGTCCTGTTCTATAGGATCTTCATTTATTAATTCTTCGCTTACAGCTCCCACATTTTCTCTATCACGTCCTCATCAAAATGCCAGTCAACCAAGTCACCATCAAATTGACCTTAATTATCAATCCACCCAGCATTTGAATGAACGCCTCCAAAGATGAACCCTCCCTGGGGTTATGCATTTTCTTGTTCCTCAGGTTCAGCTTGAGGCTCATCCATCTCGGCCTACAGATCTTCAGGGCCACCGACTTGACGTTCTACCTCAACATCATCCATATCATTATACTCTTTTTAACTCTTGCAGGCCCGTAACAAAACTTTCAGCATCGCTCACCATCTCAATGGGTTCTAACTATACCTGAGGCTTTATTTCCTCATCTTTCTCCTCAGGATCCCTATGCACCATAGCCATCATGATCAACTCCGAATTTCTCTCCTCACGACTCATAACCCTAATCTACTGAGTCTGTCATCCAACTTGGACTCAGAGGTGTTGAATTCTTTGATGATGGTTTCAATATCTCCGAATCTCCTATCTAGACAATCAAAATGATATCAGATTCATCTCGCATAATAGTCCAACATTTAAGTATATATGTTTCTAAAAATTCTTAAATAGTAAATTTATAAAATCCATGCTTTTTTCTATACAATATATTCCGATCTTTCGACCCGTAATCTCATTATTTTTTACTCTCTACTATATTCTTTTGCTCTGATTTAACCCTAACTCGCCTGTTATTTTAACCATTTCCTTACTCTAATGTTCTATACAAATGACAGCCCATACCGGGGGCCCACACCCCTAGCAGAACTCCCTCGAATCATGGCATGCGAGTACCATAATCCGTACATAAGAGAGATCAAATATTACACGTTTCAATGTCAGTCATACACGTAAGACCCACTACTCCCCTTAGATTATTCATATTATATCACACATTTGCATACATTTATTCATATATAACACATATACATTTCAATCATAGCAATCAACAGTGCTCCTAGATCAACTATTTTAAGTCTAATCTCTATGTCTAAGCTTGAACTCTGATACCAACTGTAACGGTCTCAGTTACTAATATTCTCGAGCCACATAATAATATTTGATTTCTAAATTTTGTCAGCATCTCTTTTGTAATTACTAAAGTGTTCTGTATTAGAATTATATAATTTCGGTCACAACTGGCCTACTTAACACATAATTGAGATCAAAGTATCGACTATTAATAATTATAATATATATAAGCTCGAGAGTACCCCTCTCGACATTCTCAATCCCAACACAATAATTATTTCCAATACAAACTCAAAAGAACGCTAACAACCCCACATCTATCTCCATACATATACAAAGATTGAACCATCTAACTCATAAATCTCACACATTATATAGCATACATATCAAGTTTAGTGTTTATATGTACAAGCATGAATTATTCAAAGGTGACAAACAATAATTAATTTCCACATGATTGGTTTTCTATATGATTCCAAAAGAAACACCCACAAGCTCTAAGCCAGCCTTTACCCTTATGACGACCTGAAAATGTTATTAATATAAATAAGTGAGCTCGACAGCTCAATAAGTAAAGTCATGCAAGGAATCCAAAAAGTGGTATACAAATAACAATACAAATCATAATTTGTGTATCAAGTAATAAACATGAATATGAATTAGACAAGATAAATAGGAGCTCGACGATATAATAAAAACAAAGCAATCAGAATAGGTATTCTGTTGATTTTATTCATAAATCGAAAAAAGTTTGACTCACTCAAATATATTTTATTAGTCTCTTATAATAATATCTCGTATTTCATCGAATGTATGTATTATCCAGATTCATCTCAACACTTTGTACATAGAAGTACATTTATTTATCTTACTAAACTCATGATATAGTACTATTCATACAAGTACATTTAATAAACATATCACACAAACATGACACCTGTAACATGCAATACATGTATGCACAATTCTTTCCCTACTCCCCCACCACCTTCCTCCAATATGTGTGTGTGTATAATACCTCATCTCCCCTCATTCGGTGCCACCCTCTGTTACACGGGTACCACAATTTGTATGCGTACGCCACATATATTCGCACACATGCTCCCTCCTCTCTCATTATAGCCCTTCCTCCATAAACACGCGCGCGCACACATATATTCAAGTACACATATATAATGCAATTATGAATATATGCACACACACACACATATAACTTCCCCGTCTTCCCCATTCGCCAACCTTCCTTCATGTTATGCAATGCACACATGTATATCGTAACAACACATCGTTTAGCACATTAATATCAATAATTAGTCAAGTTCACATTTTTTCGATTTATCAATTTAGTTTCCATAAGCCACACTTGTATTTGCCTTATATATATATCACCAATACTGTTTTTATACCACACGTTCCCATTTGGGTTTATTAATATACTCAATTCTATTTGTCAAGCTTTCGGTTCACGAACGACTCAGTAGTAGACGCACGATTATTGTCGAAGTATACTCAATATTATAGTTAGGGTTAGGGTTAGCATGGAGGAAGATTGGTGGATGGGGGAAGACAGAGAAGTTGTATATGTGTTCATAAATGCATTATATGTGTACTTGAATATATATATATATGCTTATGGAGGAAGGGCTATGGTAGGGGACATGATTCAAAGTCGTGGTCTCGACCGTTGACTCGGCGGGCACTGAGACGCATTGGTCGCGGCATCTCGGATCGGTCTCGGGCGATCGCACAAAACGCCACATAGGAAGCTTAATTTTTTTGAAAAAATCATGATGAATATTAAAAAATATATAAACATTAATATTCTAGCTTTCATTTCTAACTAATCACGAGTGAATAATGCATCCTATTATAATCTGTCTAAATTAGACAAAAACAAAAAAAAAGAAAAAGAAAAGGTTAAAAGATAGTCTCTGTGAGAGAGACTATCAGGTGAGGGGACAGAGAGACTGAGAAAAAGAGAGATCGGAGGGAGAGAGGAAGAGAGGAGAAAGCGGAGGGAGGGAGAGATCGGAGGGAGGGGAGATAGAGACATCTGGTGAGAGATCGGGTGTGAGAGAGATTGAAGGAAGGGAGAGCGGAGAGGGAGAGAGAGGAGTGTTGTTGATTAACACCAATACAACAACAGAGAAATACTGAGTTGAAGATTCGACAACAGAAACATATAAATAATCTACCACTATCAAGTAATAGAAACTAATCACCACACAACCAAAAACACCAGATTTAACGTGGTTCAGTAAGAGATCAGAGGGAGGGAGGAAGAGAGGAGAAAGCGGAGGGAGGGAGAGAGATCAGAGGGAAGGGAGATAGAGACATATGGTGAGAGATCGGGTGAGAGAGATCGGGTGAGAGATCGAAGGAAGAGAGAGGAGAGTGTTGTTGATCAACACCAATACAACAACAGAGATACTGAGTTGAAGATTCGCAGCGGAAACATAGATAATCTACCACTAGCAAGTAATAGAAACTAATCATCACACAACCAAAAACACCAGATTTAACGTGGTTCAGCAAGAGTGCCTTTGGCCATGGGTAGGAGGGAGACTTTAATGAATATAGTGAAGAAATACAAGAGTTACAAGATCTCTCTCTCACAACTCTCAATGGTGAAATCTCTCATAAACTTGACTTCTCTTGACTTGCCGTCAAAAGGTCAACCCCAAGGGTTTTCTATAGGCACTTAGGATGATCCTAATCCAACTCAAAGTTTAACAATCCAATCAGCACCGTCTCAGAGAAAGAAGAAAACCCTAGTCCAATCCAAACTGGAAACAAAAACTAGATTTAGAAACTGTCAGAACCCGACTTTAGTCGATTAGGCCTTAGTATAAGTCGACTAATACAATGTATTAGTCGACTATTCCCATTTATTAGTCAACTACTCTGACAAAATCTGAGTACCCAACTCTTTGTTGGCCAGTACTAATCGACTATACCCAAGTATAAGTCGACTAGGCTAAATCATAAGTCGACTAATAAAACTTATAGTCAACTTATAGCATGCACAAATCTTGTACACATCTGTGCTTTGATCTCTGAAGCTTGTAACACCTCTACCTGAACCTGTATTCTTCTCCAATGATGAGGCACTCAAAATACTGACAATCTCCACCTTGACTCATGTTCATTGAGTCCCCTCGTAGAAATTTGGCCTCCGCTTCATTCACCGTACTTTCTTCCTTTTTGTGACTTCACATGGCTCCGTCCCAAGAGCTCGTTCTCTACTTTACCTTTGAAAAACCTTGATGAAGTTCAAAGATGCTCTGAATTTCTCCACCGGGATGGTCTGTCATCATGTTCACTGGATTCTTCTTCATTCTGATCTTCACCAAGCCGATCATCTTGTTATCTACGACCCACTGACGTATCTTATGATACCTCACATCAATGTGCTTTCTCTTGTGATACATGTGATCCTTAGCAAGATGAATAGCACTTTGATTGTCGCAATGAACTCGAACTGAATCATGCATCATGCCAAAAGTCTCGACCAATTCTCAGCCACAAAGCTTCCTTTGACGTCTTAACTGCAACTATGTACTCTGCCTTTGTCGTTGAAAGAGCATCAATATTTTGCAACTCTGTCTTCAAACTAATGATGCACTCAGCTATCGTGAACACATAGCCCGTCGTAGCATAATCTGCATCAACATAGCCTTGTAATACCCTAGGATTCCCAGTTTACAATCTCTGAAACACCAAGCCTGTCTCGCCGTACCCCGTGGAGATCGTGCACCCACTTTGCTGTTTCCCATTATTGCTTTCCTAGATTTGACATGAACCGATTTACTGTACTAACTGCATAGGCTAAGTGAGATCTAGTGCAAACTATATCATACATGAGTGATCTCACCACACTAGCATATGGTACTCGAGATATCTTCTCTTCCGGTGATTGTGGACACTGCTTGGAGGATAATTTGAAGTGACCTGCCAAAGGAGTGGTGATTGGTCTTACTTCTGTCATGTTGAGTCTTTCCAACACCTTGAGAACATAGTTCTCCTGGGATAGTCAAAGTCTGTCTAAGCCTCTATCTCGAGTGATCTCCATACCTAAGATCTTCTTGGCTTCTCCCAAATCCTTCATGTCAAATTCCTTTACCTGAGCTTTAAGCTTTTGAATGTCTTGTTTCTTGCAACAATCAACATATCATTCACATATAAGAGCAAATATGTCAGATCATCATTCTGCTTGAAATAGACAATTGTCATACTCACATCGGTTGTATCTGGCCTTGATTATGAAAGAGTCAAACCATTTGTACCACTGCCTGGGAGACTGCTTAAATCCATAGAGGGACTTAGAAGACACTTTGTTTTCTTGACCTTCCTGAATATAATCTTCAGATTGCTTCATGTATATCTACTCTTCCATCTCACCGTACAGAAACGTTGTTTTGATATCCATCGCTCTAACTCTAGATCAAACTGAGTTACTATCGTCAATAACATCCGAATAGATGTATGCTTGACTACAGGAGAGAAGGTTTCATTGTAGTCAATACCCTCCTTCTGAGCATATCCCTTGGCAACTAACCTTGCCTTGTACTGCTCATTATCTTTCTTGCGAAAGACTCATCTGCAACCAAGTGTGTTGGAGTCCTTTGGAAAATCTATCAATTTCTATGTTTGATTTCTATCCAAAGACTCATCTTCTGCTCCATGGGTATAATCCACGTGCCATCATCTGCCTCGATCGCTTCCTTATAACTATTAAGATCCTCAGTTTTTGTTACTAATGCTAAAGAGACATGATCATCTTTCCAGCCATAAGCTGGAGGCACCATAAATCTGGTTGACCGCCTCAACAGTTTAGGTTGCTCTTGAGTTGTCTCCTGTTCGTCTCTATCTGAATTTGAGGAGTCATCTTTTGGCCCGTCAAGCCTTTTAAGGCTCTATGAGAACTCAACTCCTTTTTCCTGAGTGTTTGCCGTACTGTCTGACGCTCCACCTTGCTCTTTATCCTTCGTCTCTGACTTGTCTTGCAACATTGATTTTTCGTTAAAGACCACATCTCTGTTGGTAATGGCGCTTCTTGTCTCGAGATCCCAAAGACTGAAGCCCTTGACTCCTTTAGTGAACTTGATGAAGATATACTTCTTAACTTGAACTCTAGTTTGTTCTTTTTCTGACTATCATTCAAACTATACGCTGGGCAACCGAAAATCTGTAAGGTTGAATAATCCACAGACTCTCCTCGTCATATCTCTTCTGGGATCTGAAGATCAATGGTTGTTGATGGTGACCTATTTGCCAGATAACTCGCATGATTTACCACCTATGCCTAAAATCCTTCTGACATATCAACCTGTAACTTGATACTGCGACACGCTCTGTGAGTGTTCGATTCAAACGCTCTGCTACTCCATTTTGTTCTGGTCACCCTGGAATACTTAACTGGTGTTCGATGCCCTTGCCAGCTAAGTAAGCTTTGAATACCGTGGAGATATACTTGCCTCCATTGTCGGACCTTAAGACTTTCACTTTTTGCCCCTTCTGATTTTCCATCATAGTTTTTAACTCGAATTTCTGAAATACTTTGATTTTTTGCTTCAAGAAATATACCCAAACTCTCCTGGAGAAATCATCTATGAATGTAACATAGTATCTAGCACTCCTGATGGATGCTACTGGCGAAGCTCCCTACACATCCATGTGTATGAGATCCAGCAAGCCCTTTGTCTTGTGCTGTGATGTAGAGAGTTACTTTACATTGTTTACCCATGATGCAAAATTTACAAAGATCAAGTTTGCAATATCTGATACCTGGTAGAGCACCCCTTTTGTAGGACTTGAAGATCTCGCTCGCTCGTGTGTCCAAGACGCATGTGCCAAAGCTTTGTAGTATCCACCTTCTCTGTTGCTGCTGAAGCATCACCAATAATAATGCTTCCTGTCATCTTGCACAAGTTTGCAGCCCGTTCTCCCTTGAGAATCATCATGGAGCCCTTGGTAACTTTTATACCTCCATCTGCACCTGAAAACTTACACCCTTGAGCTTCCAAAGCTCCCAACGAGAGAAGACTCTTCCTTAAATCTGGAACGTGACATACGTTCGTGAGGGTTCAAACCTGTCCATCAAACATCCTCCTACGGATGTTGCCAATGCCTACTGTCTTGCACACGACGTTACCTATCAGGATAGAGCCTCCATCGTAAGGCTTATAAGTACCGAACCTTTTTTCTTTTTGGGCACATGTGGTGTGTGCATTAAGTAACCAAGCATCTGAGTATTTTCCCTTTCCTGACTTAATCATCAAGACATCACATGGATTCTCATATGCTTCTTTGACAACAATGGCTTGATCTAACTTTTCACTAGTATTAGCCCCATCAGAATCCTTGACGTCTCTCTTCTTCAACATTTTCTTGTATTTCATACTATTTTTCTTAATTTGTCCTGGTTTCTTGCAAAAATAGCAAGCAAAACTGCTAGAAGTCTCTGGATCCTTTTTCGGTTCCCTACTCTTTGATCCCCTCTCTGGCCCTTGACAATCAATCCTGAGGTCTCTTCTGTAGATCTGTCTTTCTTTTCAGCTCGTTATTTTGGAGCATCTGTCTGACATTTTCTAACTCCAAGGTCTCCTTACCATACATGATGGTAGTCGCCAAGTGGTCATAACTTGATGAAAGAGAAGAGAGTAACATAAGAGCTTTGTTTTCTTCTTCTAGCTTAACCTCCAGAGCCAACAAGTCACTTAAAATTTATTTAAAGTATTAAGATGTAAAATAGGCGTACTTTCCTTCATCCGAAGGCTGTATAACTGCTTCTTCTGAAGAGCTTGTTCGACAAACTCTTGGTCATGTAAAGACTCTCCAGCCTACACTAAAGATCAAGAGTTCTCCTTATTCATGACGTTGTATAGGACCTCGTCTGATAGGCATAGTATGATCGTCGCCTTTGCGCGAAAGTCGATGTCGTTCCACTTGTCATCCTCCATGTTCAGTGGCTTCTTCTCAATACCAAGCAGGGCCTTGTGTGTGCCCTTCTTCACAAGCAACAACGTTACTTGCATCTTTCACAACAAGAAATTGGACTTCCCATCGAATTTCTCCACCTTGAACTTGGTTGTCATGGTCGTCTTACTAGCCATTGCTCTGATACCAATTGTTTTTGATCAACACCGATACAACAACAAAGAAACACCAAGTTGAAGACTCGGCAGGGGAACGTAGAAGATCTATCACTAGCAGGCAATAGAGACTAATCACCATATAATCAAAAACACCAGATTTAACGTGATTCGGTAAGAGTGCTTACGTCCACGGGAAGGAGGGGAGAAACTTTATTAAAAACAGATAAGAATATACAAGAGTTATTAGAAGATCTCTCTCTCACAACTCTCAATGGTGGAATCTCTCATAAACTTGATTTCTCTTGACTTACCTTCAAAAGGCCAACCCTAAGGGGGGTTTATAGACACCTAAGATGATCTTAGTCCAACCCAAGCTTCAACAATCCAATCAGCTTCGTCTCAGAGAATGAAGGAAACCTGAGTCCAATCCAAACCGGAAACAGAAACAGATTTGGAAACTGCCAGAACCCGACTCTAGTCGACTAGGCCTTAGTATAAGTCGACTAATACCATGTATTAGTCGACTATACCCATTTATTAGTCGACTACTCTGACAAAATCTGAGAACCCCAACTCTTTGTTGGCCAGCACTAATTGACTATAGTCAAGTATAAGTTGACTAGGTCAAATCATAGGTCGACTAATAAGACCTATAGTCGATTATAACATGCACAAATCTTGTACATGTCCGTGCTTTGATCTCTGAAGCTTGCAACACCTCCACCTAAACCTGTATTCTTCTCCAATAAATATGAGGCACTCAAAATACCAACAAAGACCAGAGGGAGGGAGATAAAGAGCGAGAGATCGGTGGGGGGGGAGAGAGATCTGGACCTGGAGGCGGGCGGTGGAGCCAGAAGGGCAGGCGTTGGGGTGTCAACTGGGCTGGCCGGTAACCCGCACGGGCACAACCCGGATTGGCCCGGGCACGGCCCGACCCACCTAATAACCGGGCTAAACTCGGCTCGGGCACGCCTCCTCCACAGGCTATGTCCGGGTTCACCTTTGGCGGCCTATGGCCGCTTGGGACAAGCCTAACCCAGGCCCGAGCTTGGCCCGGCCCCGATGGCCGGACGACCCTGCCTGCTTGGCCCGCCCTCCGCCACCTGAGCCGCCCCCTCCTCCACTGGCCCCTGCCTCCTTCGCCCTTCACCGTCGCCCTCTGGTTAGCGTCCTGCGCCGCCCGCCACCCCTTTGCTGCGCCGCCACCCCTACCATCGCCAGCCGGCCTCCCCCTCCACCTGTGAAATAAAAATGTCAATTTTTTTGTAATTCGCAGGATTCGAACCCATGACCCCCACTCAGTTACACAAGCTAAATAACCAACTATCCTACATAATAATTATGTATAAAGCATGAAAAAATGAGTATTTAATAGTTATAATTTTGTTTTTTTATTTTTTTACAAATATCCGTGCCGGTCCGGGTCACCCGGGTCGTAGGCCGGACCCGGCTTCCAAAAATGGAACCCGGGCCAGGCCGGGCCGCCCCCTTTTGGTCGGGCTTGACCCGGCCCGCCCCGAATGTTTTCCTGCTGTGCGCGGCCCGGGCCTGGCACGGCCCGACCCACTTGATACCCCTAGGCGGGCGAGCAGTGGCGGTGAGTGGGCTGGCGAAAGTGGTAAGCCCTAGATCTTCCCGCTCTTTTTCTCCCTTTTTAATGTTGGACCGACTCGGGGTTGACTCGACCGAGTCAACCCGAGTCGTATTGGGACTCGGCCGAGTCGAGGCCGAGTCTGCCTGATTCTGTAAAAAATCGTGACCCAAGGCGACTGGCGTCGGTGTCGCGACACCCGCCGGGTCGGAAATGACTCGGTCGATTCTTCAAACCCTGGTGGGGAAGGAGAGAGTATGTGTATGTGAATATATGTGGTGTGAGCGTACAAATTGTTGTACCCGTGTTACAGAGGGTGGGCACAGAATGGGGGAAATGGGGTATATATATATATATATATATATATATATATATATATATATATATATCTTGCATGATGGTGGTGGGGGAGTAGAAGGAATTATGCATACATGCATTGCATGTTACAGGTGTTGTGTTTGTGTGATATATGTATATAAGTGTACTGATATGAATAATACTCTATCATGGGTTCAGTAAGATAAAATTTACTTGAACGACTATTTAATATGTCGTGAGCTTCTATGTACGTGAGCTTCTATGTACAAAGTGTTAGATGAATATGAATAATATATACATTCGGTGGAATACGAGGTATTATTATAAGAGACTAATAAAATAAATACTTGAGTGAATCGGACTTTTTTCGATATATGAATAAAATCACCGAAATACCTATTCTGATTGCTTTATTTTTATTGTATCATCGAGCTCCTATTTATCTTGACCAACCAATGTTCATGTTTATTACCTGATGCACAAATTATGCTTAGTATTGTATTTGTATACCATTATTTGAATTCCTTGCATATATTTACTCATTGAGCTATCGAGCTCACTCTTTTATATTAATAACATTTTCAGGTCGTGATAAGGGTAAAGGCCTGGCTTAAAGCTTAGTGGGCATTTCTTTTGAAACCATATAGAGAATCAATCATGTGAAAATTAATTATATTTTGTCACCTGTAAATAACTATGATGCACGGACATGGGACATGACAAAATCCAAAAAATTAGGGTACGTGGACACGATGAGCAATATTTAATTATTATTATATAGATAAATTTATAAAATATCAATCAATAAACTAAAATATCAATCAACAAGTGCACACGATATAAATATCATAAGTTTATAACAAAACTACAACCTAAGATCATAAGTTCACAAGTTAATCAACCAAGTTAACCAACAAATTATTATCATAAGTTCAATACAATATTACAACCGGAGTCATACCTCAAGGATCAAGATGAAGTTGAAGCTAATCCAATAACTTCTTCATTAACTTCTCCATCATTGGCAAACAACACGGTCTCATCGAGGGTTCATCAAGAGAAAGAGTAGCAAATCTAGAATACCGACACCCTGAAATGAGTCAAAGCCATTTTCGCCAATAACTACACTTTCATCACTAATTTCCTCCTTCCCTTCCATTTTTTTCATTTTAGTTTCATACTTCTAGAGGTGTATGATCATCCTCTATTCCACTTGAGGAACCTTACATTGAAGTCATATTGTTCTAAACACAATAACACAACAATATTATTTGAAGAAAAGCAATATTTCATACACAATCCTATCATCAATCATACAACAATTTATTGAGATAACTACACAAATCAATTAATTCACAATCCTACATAATTAATTAATCAAGAACAGTCTACACAAGAACATCAAGAACACGTGTACATCATCAAGAACAGTCTACACAAGAACATCAAGAACACGTGTACATCATCAAGAACAGTCTACACAAGAACATCCTATCATCAAGCCTAGAAATTAACCTTCTCTCTCTCTTCTCTGTCGATCTCTCCCTGTTCTCTACGCTTTCTGCTCCTCTCCATCTGCTCTCTCTCCCTCGCGCGCGAGAGAGAAATAGCAGATCAAGAGCAGAGAGAGCAGATTGAGAGGGGGAGAGAGATCTGTAGAGAGAGTGGGGTAATTACCTCAGATCCACTTGCGACGATGAGATCCACCAGCGATGACGACAAAGAGATCCACCAGCGACTACGATGATGAGATCTACCCCACAACAAGATCCACCAGCAACGGCGAGATCGACCAGAGATCGTTCCACCACCATGAGATCCACCAGCGATGATGACGAGATCCACCACGACGAGGTTTGTTGCCTTCTTCGTCGTAGAATAGAGAGAACGATCGGTTGTGGGTAGAAAAGTTGGGGATTTATATCATTATCGGGTCGGGTTGGGTTAACACGGTTTTAACCAAAGATGTGCCTGACACGAGTCCAATCCGTCGTGTTGGGCGAGTCAACTGGGTTGACCCGAGTTGGACATCGTCAAACCGTGTCTGACACGTGTCCGGCACGGACACGATGTTCATTTGAGCGTGTCCGTGTTTCATAGCTGAATAGTTCATGCTTGTATATATAAACACTAAACTTGATATGTATGTTATGTAATATATGTTAGACTTGTGAGTTGGATTTTTTTGATCTTTGTATATGTATGGAAATATATGCGTGTTTGTTGGTGTTCTTTTGAGTTAGTTATTGTGTTGGGATTAAGAATGTCGAGAGGGGTACTCTCAAGCTTATATATATTATGATTGTTAATAACCGAGACTGTGATTTTGAGAATGTGATAAGTAGACTGGTTGTGGCAGCAACTATATAATTGTAGGTAGTAATTACGGGGTAGATGCTTCTGAAGTTTAGAAGAAAATCAGATATTATTATGTGGCTCGAGGATATTAGTAAGTGGGACTGACAAGATCACACATGTATACATGTGTATCTATTAGTCAAGAATCCCAACCTTTGAGATCTGGTAATTCTGATCCTTGATATGTTCATGTAGGACACGTTCTTGCGATAGTGGAATATTGCTGGGCTCCATTTTTGCATTATGATCCTTTGGGAAAATCACCTTAAGCATCCTAAAACATCACACTAAGGGTATGTTTGGTTGTCGTAACTGGCCGTAATTCGTAGTTGTAATTGGTAAAGTCTTTTACAATTGTAAATGAGTTACATGTATGTAAATTTTACGGTGTTTGGTTGGTAATATAAAATTGTAAAGTGAGAAAGTGTATTGTACTTTACGGTGTTTGGTTGTCGTAATGTATAATCGTAAGTGAAAAAGTTGACCACAAAATTAACTATTTGGTGATTTTAAAAGTTTTAATACTGCAAATAATATTAAAAAGTTAAATATTAAAAAAATTTAATATTAATATAAAAAAATATTACAAATTTGTATGACCACAAAATTAACTGTAACTGGGCTGTAAGTGAGTGGTAACTGGGTTGCAGTTGAGTTACGTAAGTCTTTTACGAATTACGGTCCAAACAAACGCCGTAGTTGTAACTGGGTAGTAAGTCATTTACGAATTACGGAGTTTTACGCGAAACAAACGGCCCCTAATTCGGGACATTTACTACTATAGACCCACATATGCTATTTATTTAATATTATATGTGCAACCACATATAAATAGTCTGCTTTGTCGATAGTTTTCACCAAAATTGCATCTGTGGAGTTTAGTAAAATGTTTCAACACTGAGCTACCCGTGCTCGTATTCTCATTTATTCCAATGACCGAGTCTTCTGCCATCTGCGAGTCTTTTCTTTAATAAAAATAACTGGATGCATTATTATATCTGGTAAGAAGAAAAGGATAAACTAGTTTGTGGAAGTTACCTTTTCGGGAGGCTCCTGTTATGTTGGGATATTTACAAAAGCTGCTACCTTTCTTTGGGTGCACAAAGGTGGTATCCAATTGAAGGATTATAATTGTCAGCAACATGTTTCATTTTGGGGGTGAAATGTAACAATCAGGCCATTATTCGGTATTCATTATTTATTCAAACAAGAGGTAAAGATTCACAAACCGCTACATAGGTGTGGCGGCGCTTGATAATTAATTTCAGACAAGAAATACGAACCATGTAACATGCGCAGACGAGAGTTGTTTTTAGGACCTACCATTTACGTAATACTAGTGTATCAGAATATATCATTCTTTTTTGACAGACTTCCTGGGCATTTGAAGGACAATCGTAGATTTGTGTGAGCGTGCAGAAACCCTCAAAATATACCAGATTGCTTACGTTACTGATGTGAAACGTGTCGTGTGCATGTTCGGAGCTCAGCAACAAAGTAAATGAAGTACGTTTCACCAACAAAGGGATTGATTTAGACTATAAGTTATCAGCTTGAAATAGTGACTAATGTTTATTGTAAATAAATTGCATACATACAACAGAATTCGAGATGAAACTGAAAAATTAATGACAATGCTATGAGAAGTCCCACATGTAATGTTCATATCGACAGATATAAAATAACAAATAATGCGCTCAACTTTATGAGAACAGCCAACAGAAAGGTAATATAGTAGAGAATCACTATTGTAGGAACGATAAAGTCTAAAGGAAAGAAATACAATACCTGAAGATCTCGTATTGGGGAAAATCAAATCTGAAGGTGTTCCAACGGTGGTACCTCAGTGTCACTTTCGGTTTCAAATAAATCTTCTGAGGGCTGCTCCTGGAATCACCTAAGGAAAGAGTTGATGCGGAAGCAAAATGAAGACCGATGGGGGACACTCGGAGTGTAGATGAAGTCGGGATGGTCGTGTACATCATCTGAAGAACAGTCTACACAAGAACATCAAGAACACGTGTACATCATCAAGAACAGTCTGCACAAGAACATCCTATCATTAATTAACACATCATCAAGCCTATAAATTAACCTTCTTTCTCTCTCTTCTCTGCCGATCTCTCCCTGTTCTATGCGCTCTCTGCTCCTCTCCATCTGCTCTCTCTCCCTCGCGCGAGAGAGAAATAGCAGATCAAGAGCAGAGAGAGCAGATTGAGAGGGGGAGAGATATATGTAGAGAGAGTGGGGTAATTACCTCAGATCCACTTGCGACGATGAGATCCACCAGCGATGACGACGATGAGATCCACCAGCGACTACGATGATGAGATCTACCCCACAACGAGATCCACCAGCAACAACGGCGAGATCGACCAGAGATTGATCCACCACCATGAGATCCACCAGCGATGATGACGAGATCCACCACGACGAGGTTTGTTGCCTTCTTCGTCATAGAATAGAGAACGATCGGTTGTGGGTAGAAAAGTTGGGGATTTATATCATTATCGGGTCGGGTTGGGTTAACACGGTTTTAACCAAAGATGTGCCTGACACGAGTCCAATCCGTCGTGTTGGGTGAGTCAACTGGGTTGACCCGAGTTGGACATCGTCAAACCGTGTCTGACACGTGTCCGGCACGGACACGATGTTCATTTGAGCGTGTCCGTGCTTCATAGCTGAATAGTTCATGCTTGTATATATAAACCGTGCTTCTTAGCTGAATAGTTCATGCTTGTATATATAAACACTAATATATGTTAGACTTGTGAGTTGGATTTTTTTGATCTTTGTATATGTATGGAAATATATGCGTGTTTGTTGTTCTTTTGAGTTGATGTTGGGAATAGTTATTGTGTTGGGATTAAGAATGCCGAGAAGGGTACTCTCAAGCTAACAGTGATTTTGAGGATGTGATAAGTAGACTGGTTGTGGCCGCAATTATATAATAGGTAGTAATTACGGGGTAGATGCTTCTGAAGTTTAGAGGAAAATCAGATATTATTATGTGGCTCGAGGATATTAGTAAGTGGGACTGACAAGATCACACATGTATACATGTGTATCTATTAGTCAAGAATCCCAACCTTTGAGATCTGGTAATTCTGATCCTTGATATGTTCATGTAGGACGCGTTCTTGCGATAGTGGAATATTGCTGGGCTCCATTTTTGCATTATGATCCTTTGGGAAAATCACCTTAAGCATCCTAAAACATCACACTAATTCGGGACATTTTTACTACTATAGACCCACATATGCTATTTATTTAATATTATATGTGCAACCACATATAAATAGTCTGCTTTGTCGATAGTTTTCACCAAAATTGCATCTGTGGAGTTTAGTAAAATGTTTCAACACTGAGCTACCCGTGCCCGTATTCTCATTTATTCCAATGACCGAGTCTTCTGCCATCTGCGAGTCTTTTCTTTAATAAAAATAACTGGAGGCATTATTATATCTGGTAGGAAGAAAAGGATAAACTAGTTTGTGGAAGTTACCTTTTCGGGAGGCTCCTGTTATGTTGGGATATTTACAAAAGCTGCTACCTTTCTTTGGGTGCACAAAGGTGGTATCCAATTGAAGGATTATAATTGTCAGCAACATGTTTCATTTTGGGGGTGAAATGTAACAATCAGGCCATTATTCGGTATTTATTATTTATTCAAACAAGAGGTAAAGATTCACAAACCGCTACATAGGTGTGGCGGCGCTTGATAATTAATTTCAGACAAGAAATACGAACCATGTAAAATGCATAGACGAGAGTTGTTTTCAGGACCTACCCATTTACGTAATACTAGTGTATCAGAATATATCATTCTTTTTTGACAGATTTCCTGGGCATTTGAAGGAAAATCGTAGATTTGTGTGAGCGTGCAGAAACCCTCAAAATATACCAGACTGCTTACGTTACTGATGTGAAACGTGTCGTGTGCATGTTCGGAGCTAAGCAACAAAGTAAATGAAGTACGTTTCACCAACAAAGGGATCGATTTAGACTACAAGTTATCAGCTTGAAATAGTGACTAATGTTTAGTGTAAATAAATTGCATACATACAACAGAATTCGAGATGAAACTAAAAAATTAATGACAATGTTCTGAGATGGCAAGTCCCACATGTAATGTTCATATCGACAGATATAAGATAACAAATAATGCGCTCAACTTACTTTATGAGGACAACCAACAGAAAGATAATATAATAGAGAATCACTGTTGTAGGAACGTTAAAGTTTAAAGGAAAGAAATACCTGAAGATCTCATATTGGGGAAAATCAAATCTGAAGGTGTTCCAATGGTGGTACCTCAGTGTCACTTCGGTTTCAAATAGATCTTCTGAGGGCTGCTCCTGGAATCACCTGAGGAAAGAGTTAATGTGGAAGCAAAATGAAGACCGGTGGGACACTCGGAGTGTAGATGAAGTCGGGATGGTCGTTTGAATAGACAATCTCATAGAACTCGCTGTCGTACTTTAGTAGAAGTGAAATTGGCTCGATCTCAGGCATGAATCTTTCAAACCGAAGGGCTGATGTGAGCGTTGGACTGCTGTGTTGATGTTGCTGCACTTCCACGGCGCTGGTGCTGCTGCTGGGACTGTTTGCTGCTGCTGGACTGCTTGCTGCTGATGTTGTTGCTGGATTGCTTGCTGTTGCTGCCGTTGCTTGCTGCCGCCGCTGCTGTTTGCCGCTGCTGTAGCTGCAGTTTCTGCTGCTACAGTTGCTTCTGCTGGCGCTGCTGCAGTTGCTGCTGTTTGCTGCTGCTGCCGCTGCAGTTTCTGCTGCTACAGTTGTTGGTGCTGCAGTTGCTGCTGGTTGCCACTGTTCCTGTTGCTGCTGTTGGTGGAAGTAAAATTGTAGAAAGAGGGTTGTAAGAGGTAGGGAAGAGGCTAACAAGAGGGAAGAGGATAGGGAGAGGAGAGAGTAGTGTAAGACTTGCAAGAGGGGATTAAATTTCAGCTTTCTTCATTTTTTTTTAAAAATTCATCATCATTTCATAGAGAAGAGTATAGAGAAGAAAGAGAGGAGGATAATTAGCAAGCATTTGGTGTATTAAACATGTTTTTCAGTTGTGTGTAGTTGAAAGTAGTGGGTAGTCGTGTGAAGAGTAGTTGGTAGTTATTGGTGAGCCTATATGCAGGCAAATGTATCTTGTTTTGAAAATTAATGGATGTTTTGAAGAATTCTTCAAAACATTCATTAATTTTCAAAACAAGATACATTTGCCTGCATATAGGCTCACCAATAACTATCCACTACTTCACACGACTACCCACTACTTTCAACTACACACACAACTGAAAAACATGTTTAATACACCAAATACTACTAAAATACAGAACAAATATAATGATACAACAAAGAGAAAATACATGTCCTGATGTCCTCATCAGTTACGCTTAATAATTTTTAGTTATTTTAGTAGTTTGCTTTGGTTTTGGACAATCAATGAAATTTTAATGACGTAATAATATCTAGTAATTAAAAGAATGCTTGTTCAGGAAGGAATTTGCTCCTGCAAGCTGAAATAGCATACTATTCAGGTACTTGTATTGGATTTGTTGTTGTGTCCTGTTTGTTTTTTTACTGAACTGACAGTGAAATGACAAGAAGAGGTGGTTTCTGGATTTGCAGTATACCCCTGCCATTGATATATGGAGCATAGGTTGCATATTTGCTGAGGTATTAACTGGGAAGCCACTATTTCCTGGAAAAATGTGGTTCACCAATTGGATTTAATGACAGATCTTCTTGGCACACCATCATTGGATACCATATCTCGGGTATGTTATCTCATTCAGGGTTGATGAAATGTAGATGTATATTCTAGAGAAGCATTATCCAGTGAACTTATCTCACATTAACGCCTTGGTTGCTCTCACTGTGTCCAGGTCCGCAACGAGAAGGCGAGAAGATACTTAAGCAGTATGAGGAAAAAACAGCCAGTACCATTTGCACAAAAGTTTCCAAATGCTGATCCTCTAGCACTGAAACTTTTGGAAAGACTTTTAGCATTTGATCCTAAGGACCGCCCTACTGCTGAAGAGGTAATCATATTCATCCTCGTTTAGTCATTCCTTTTGTTGAAATAGTTTTAGATTTACATTAATTTCTCATAGAAATGTTCTATGTTGCAATGTTGGTGTCTCAGGCGCTAGTGGATCCATATTTTAAGGGTCTGGCTAAAGTGGAGAGAGAACCATCCTGTCAGCCCATAACAAAAATGGAGTTTGAGTTTGAAAGAAGAAGAGTCACTAAAGAGGACATCCGAGAGCTTATATTTCGTGAAATATTGGAATATCATCCTCAATTGCTCAAAGACTACATTAATGGATCTGAAAGGACAAACTTCCTTTATCCTAGGTTATATTTCCTCTTAGTCGACTTCTTCCGGTTTTCCCATTCCACGTAAAATATGTACGTAGTAATCTTAGTATCTCTTGGATACCTCTATTATGCAGTGCTGTTGATCAATTTAGGAAGCAATTTGCTCATCTTGAGGAGAATGGTGGTAAAAGTGGCCCAGTTATTCCATTAGAGAGGAAGCATGCTTCTCTCCCAAGGTAACATTGTTTGCTTTTTATATTTTTAATCTTCTGGGCATGCATAATATTTCTTTTAGGAAGATTTGAGTTATTTTATTCTCTACTTGAGCTTTCCTTTAATTATCTTAATGAACTAAGAATTATGGTGGATCCTCATGGCGTCAGTTTCTTTCTAAGTTTCTCTTTCCCTGTCATCATATTAATTTATATTTGAGAACAAGATGACAAATAACTGAGGATATGATGGACTGTTAATATGCTAAAATCTTATTCCTGGTAAGATAGCATCATTGTAATTGTTACTGTAAATTCCATATGCATCAAATCTGGACCAGTATGGTTCACACCAGCATATGGGAAAATATTACATTCACGGAATTTTCCTTCTAAAGCTCCAAAGCTCAAAGAACTTGCATATAAGACCTGCCTCAGTCTTCAAAAATCTTATCTGGATCAGTTCAATTCATACCAGCACATGGGACAGTATTGCATTCACAGCCTTTTCCTTCTAAAGCCCCAAAGCTAAAAAAAATTGCATAGAAGACCCGCTGATTCTTCAAAAGTCTTTCTTTGAAGTATGTAATATGAAGCTAAAATCATGCACACCCTGTTTGGTTGTGGTGGATCTCAGGAACCAGTGTTTTCTCCTTAGTTCTTCTGAACAGCAAATATTATTTTAAGAACTAGTTAGTCAAAGTGTTCTCCTTAGCTTGTTAGTATGATTCAGATAAAAGTGGATTCAGTGGATGAAACACTCATTGTTTTAACATTTTTTCAATTTCTCAAGGACTTTTCTCATAGTGGTAGCAGTTGGCAATTAACAAGGACTGCCTATTTGTTCCTTGAGGAGGTAATGCAGAACAGTGTTTTGTGGTTATTTTGCAGACTTCAGATTCATTTGAAATTGCCACTAGCCGTTGATTTTGTTGTTCTTGTGACACTATGACCTCCGTGATTCAAGTATGTCAGTCAATATGATATTTGTTTTTAATGGTTTTTGAGTTCCTTGAGAATGACTTCTCATTGAGTGTCCATTCACTGTTAAATTCGTGGGTGGCTCTAATGGCCAACCGACAATCAAGCATCCATAACAAGCCTTTTTGTTGCTCTCATCTCATTTTGGGATTGGGGATCAATTGAGAAGGTTTTAGATACACGATTAATTAGAAAATTTGTTCAATTATCCTATTGGTCTTGTCAGTTTGTATTTTTCACCCATAGATTATCCTGTTTCATTGAATGCTTCACAAATTGACTTCAGATAATTCAGTCCCTCATCAACTAAGTTGGTCTTCATAGTGGTCTGAAAGTAATAATTCAGAAAATATCACCAAGCAAACTTATTCCGGTCGGATCCGTGGTTTGTCTTGTTTGATTGGCATTTGGGTACTAAGTTAAATCTCAGGAGCGAAAACTTAGACTATTGCTATCATGTCAAAACGGGTTATTGAAATTTGGATGACCTGTCATGAACCCAATTGGATTTAGGTATTTGTTTTGACACTTTCATTAAACATTTGGTCGTGAGTTAAATGCACATCTACCTTTAAATCCAATCACTTTGTCATAATCCTTCAGTAAACCTAAGAACTTTCATACTGAATTATTATGAGCTCATACTATTCTATTCTTTCCCTGCAAATAAAAGATCTCATATTTAACAGCCAGAAGTTACACAATAACTCTTCATTAGTACGTCCCAAAATTTTATCTATAAACTGATTCCTTTTCTATCAACCATTACTGCAAGCAGATTGGGTTCAGGATGTTATTTATAACCTGAATGAAACCCATCACTATCCTTTGCTAACTCTTTAATTGCACACAACCTATAGGCCCAACGCTTGAACATTTTTTTAAATTGGCCTATTATTGACCCATTTTGTTTTGTATTGTTACCAAATACGAAGTGTCAATCTCGGGATGATAATGGGCCAAAGCCGAACCTTGGGCCTAAGGTAGGCCCCGACCTTGGCCCTAAAATTATTGTGGCCTTAAATTCGGGCCCAACTTGTATTGGGCTCCCAACCCCCACCCCAGGGTTGGGCCTAGTGCTATTTAGAAATTTTGAGAAAGAAGGAAAAAGAAGAGAAAAAAAAATATTTTTTTCTTGTTTTCCTCAAACTCTTTCATCACTAACTCAACCACAAATGTTTTTGCCTTAATTTTTAGAATTTGAAAATTGTAAGGTAATAGTAGAGTTTGGGGTAACAATAATATTAATTGGGGACGAGTATGTTATATATTGATTTTGGACTCATAGGTAGGGCTTAAGTGTGCATCCTAAGGGGCCGGGCCGGGTAAGCCCCGACCTTGTCTCTAAAGTAAAACAGGCCCAAATAAAGCTCCAAGCCCTATGGTTTTTGATGAAAACTAGGGTTCTTCGGATAGGAAGGATGAGAACAAGAGCTCTAGGTTAGAGTTTTGGGAGGGCAACTGGGGCTTTTCAAAATGGAGAAGATGAAGACACGGGTTTTTTGAAACCCGGGAAGTCTGTTCCTGTTACCTTGGTTGTTTTTTGTGTGTGTGTGTGTGTGTGTGTGTTTTTTTTTTTTTTTGGGGAGGGGTGGGGTCCTGGTTAGGGTTTATTCTGAGATACTGCTGGCAGATATGTATCGAACATAAATTTGCATGTGTTCATGTCTTACTGACCTTTTCTCACTAAAATCTTACCTTGATGGAATGTCCACTTGGGATGGACAAGCAAAGTTACAATTTTATTAATATTGGGCGCTATAAGTAGATATTGGCTGTGAACAGGTCAGATGCGGTTGGGATTTATGTGATATCAAAATTTTAAGCTTTGCACATCCTATCTATAAAGCTTTGCGGATTCCTTTTTCTCCAACAATCTGGGCCATTGAGTTATGTATATATATTTTTTATAACTCTAGTTTGATATCTTCAATAAAGTAATGTTAGTTATCTCTTGGTTGAACAGAGGAACTTCCAATTAAGATGTTATAATTTCTATATGAATCTGAATTTATATTGATAACGTCAAATTGTTGAGAATTTGAAGCTTAGAAAATTAATGATAGGAGAAGAAATTTAAGTTTTTTAATTTTAAAATTAAGTGGATTTTAAGTATTTTTCTAATAGTGAGAGGACTTCTGCAATAGAAAATTGTCTTTGTGGAATTTCTTACTTAGTCGGGGACATTCCTGACAAGAAAATATCTTTGTAAAATTTATTATTGGGAGAAACCTTTCGTTAGCACTTTTGTGACATTTCTGATAAATGACGCACCTAACCAAAAACTATTTTCCCTAGATTTACTGATACGAGAGGTATTTCTTAAAAAAAAAAGAATTAAGATCCATTTTAAGGCTGTGAAGATAAATTTTGGAATTGGCTGGAATTCCAGTACTTATGCAAATACTGTTGTTTGAAATTGAACCCAATTCAGTGATGGGAAGGACCTTAATGTTAATGGACCATGATTGGATTTCAAGGTTCCACTGCAAAGGTCACTTTTTGAGAGGTTAATTTTTGAGCAAATTGGATTACTTTTTCAGCTTAGTGATGTGGATGTTGCCATTTAAATTGGATGCCAATGTTGTGTCCTGAGGTCAAAATTAGAAATTGAACCTAACATGAAAGCCAATTCTGGAATTGGATTTTTCTAGTTTAGTTCTGTGCGAGGTTGACTTTAGAGTTCACTGTAAGCTTGTGAAGATTGTTTTGAATTTGTGGTTAAATTATAGCTTTAGGAACTGTATGGTCAGATTTGCAATTTGTGATTTTTTGTCAGATTAATATTTTGTAGTTTTTTTTTTTCTGAAATCTAAAATGGAGCTCGATCCAAATCAAATCGTTTGCCTTTTTGTTATGTTCACTCATCCTCATTTCTCATTCATTTGCCCCATTTGAACCCACATATTACTTAAGCAGTTTAAACCTTTGCCGCTTCTCATTCTTCAAGAAATTACGGTATCTTAGAAATCAAAATTTTGGTTGGATTTAATCATAAATAACATGCCATTATTATATGATCGTTACAACTATTGGATAAAAAAACTTAGTGATACAACTATTGAATGAGGCGGAATGACACTAAAAAACTTGAGGTTAAATTCGTCCACAAATGACCCATTCTTTTTGGAAAATAAGTCTCTTTTTATGTTATGTTTGTAGAGGATGAAGTATTTCCAAAAAGAAGGGAAAGACAAGGGGAAGTTAAGGCAGGTAGAAAACATTGACACGTTTTTCAATTAGTTTAATTGATTTGTTTTATCTTTTATCGATATCTGCCGAAATTATTGGTCTAAAAAAACCCATGGACGATTGACTTTATCTTGTACCAATTTATAGATGACCTGGCAATTAGACTTCAAGGTTTTTTGAGACCAAATTGATTATTGTGAAGTTAGTTCGAAAATGATGTGAAACGAAAGATGGGGTCTAAGGATTTTTGGGAGAAGATGAGAGATGAAAGAAAATAACTAATTATTACCTAATAGATAAATGAAAAGGCATTCCACCTTTCCGGGTCTCACGCCGCTTCATGCCGCACATTCATCGATTTTGACCTCACGTCGCTTCACTTCGCACGCTCAATTTTAGCGTCACATCTGGGGTTTCACACTCTGCCATGGGCGGCATGCCCCCACAAGGGAAAACAATCTAAATAATTTTTTTTTGAAATTCTAGTATATTTTTATTGAAAGTAATGGAGCCTTTAAATAGGCCTGCAAGTCTTGACTTTTCACTACATAACTGATGTGAGACTAAACATAAAAACAAAGATTAAATAAAATAAAAGAAAAAGAATCACGCTAGAGTCAAAACAAAATACAGACTCGATTCAAATGAGAAGCATGGCATTGATGTCCCCATCAGAAAAGCACAGAGCGTAGATCTTGAAATTCTTGCGGGGTTGTCTTTTATCATTGTGGCCTTGAATTGCTTAAGTATAATATTATAGTTTTACATGGTTGATGTTAGACAGAGGGTGATTTTAGGGTTTGTGGTGGGATTTTGGTGAAATTGCTAGAGAACAAGGATTTGGGGATTAGATATGATCACGAATCGCAACTCGGATCTTGGCTTCACCGCATGATTCGATTCGAGATCAAACCAAAACAACACAATTTTCATAGGGAAATAAAATTTTTAAGCAATTCATCATTACCTTCAGAATTC
Organism: Agave tequilana; assembly: GCA_038442645.1. Taxonomy (NCBI): domain Eukaryota; kingdom Viridiplantae; phylum Streptophyta; class Magnoliopsida; order Asparagales; family Asparagaceae; genus Agave; species Agave tequilana. Next base: position 9,747 of record JAVJIF010009649.1, on the reverse strand, counting down.
GGTACATGGCTATATGTGGCCTACAATACGTGTACCATATGTGCAATTAGTGATAAAATCAAATTTACTCAAATCAAATTCAAAAAGATACTAAATCTCAATCCAATCTACTTAAATCTAAATTTAAATAAAATCCTAAATCCTGCTAAATTTGGACCGCTTGATTCCCACATCATTCCCCCTGGATTAAAAACATTCATCATGGATGAATGTAGTGGTAGGTACAAGATAAACACAACATGGTCGAATCACATCACGTCTCCTCAATTAGGCCAAGGTGGTAGTCGGGGAATCAACATTGATGCATCATAGCTGAACCAAGGTGGTGGAGGTGGAACTGGCTTCTGTGGCAAGCCAGTTGTGAAGGATGGTAGATCACGCCAATCATAGGCAGCAGACATATGCAAATCATCCATGATGAACACTGAACGGACTGCACTTTGCACCATAATTAGACTGATCTCCTGTGATCATGTCTCCTGTAGAAAGATCTGTAATAGGTCGTAGACGTCAGGTGATCTCAAGGGTATAACTGTCAAAGATGGCACTAGCTCCATGGTCGGGTCAACTGGAAGTTCCACAAGAGTATCAATAGGAAGCTCTTCAATTTCTGTGGGCTGTGAGAAAAACTTTTCTTACAGGGGCACCAACTCAACTACTACATCTGGCTCTGGCTCATCATCAACCTCTGGCTCTGCTTCTGGTTCATCAACAGCTTTTGGCTCTGGCTTTGGATCAACCTTTGTAGCATAACTTGCTAAGATATTCCCTATGCTAGTTAGGATCTCCTTACATTAAGCTACTAGATCACTAAATTGCGACTCGAGCTCAATCTCTTGTTCAACATTAGCCTCTTTGCAATCCGCCTTAGATGCATAAAGAAGGTGGGGAGCATACAAAGTACGAAGATCTTGTAAGACAAACAAAAATAATTGTCGATATTGATGTCTTTCCACCACCAGTAAGCATGTCCAACCAGCTCCATTTGGGCATAGTGGTACTTCTGTTCAGATGTCATGGAGAAATAACTGAAGAATTCTTCAAAATTATTTTTCCAACTTCTCATACCCATCACGATCATGAGAACCCCGGAAATACGGGAGAGCCACATACATATCCCGTTCAACTTACTTTTCATCACCATCAATATGTATATATTTACCACAAAAGTAAAAGCCCAAGGAGAAAATTCAGTGCAATGTTTAAAATAACAATAACGTAACAATTACATTTTCTTTGTTATGTTTACATAGGTTATAATGTAACGCATAATGTAGGTTACGCGATTTAATATTTATTTAATAAAAATAAATAAATATATATACCATATTTAAGAATTTTTATAAATAGAAAAATAATTTTAAAATTCTAAAATAATATCAAAATAATATATAACACAATTAACAAGTCGCAACAATTTTTAGTGAGCATCGAGGAACTAAGGTATTCCGATGTCGTATGGTTCCTCGTCAATTGAAGAGAGATCGAAGAGAGATCAACGATGAGTTCCTCTTCAATTGAAGAGTCGTGCGGTTCCTCAGATTTTTGGAGCGTTGCGACGGCGAGTTCCTCGTCAATTGAAGAGAGATCAAAGAGAGGAATTGGGATACTTCGATGCTCACCGATGAGAGAGATGCAATTGAAGAGGAACCGCACAAGAGAGTCGTCACCGTCGACTGCGGGGAGAGGAGGAATTGGGGTACTTTATGCTTCGCTGTTTCGCTTGTCGCCAATTTAGGATTTCATGTCGATTTGGTCTGGAGAGAGAAATCGCTTCGATGTTTTATATTTAGCAACTCGTGTAAATAACGTGAGTTAAGATCGTTATGTTTTTTCTGTAACATAACGTTCATAACGCTCCAAAAAACGCTTGTTACTGGGAACTATATTTTTTTTAGTGTTGTATTAACAGCCGATGATGTTATGTTCTGTAATGGGTTATAACGAGTTACATAACGGGTTTTTTAATCCATTGATTCAGTGTATAAACATCAGAAGTTATCCATAATCTCAACGCCTCGAACTAGGCTCAAACCAGATTGGAAATGACGTCTGAACGCTAATTTTCTGCTGCAGGAACAGTACAACACCAAACACGGGCTTATAGAAGTCAGATCTGTTGTCCAAAAGCTGTGAACTCTTTCCAGTAGCTTCCAGACTCGGTCACGCATCCAATGTTTGACGGAACTCGAATCAGACTCCGAACAGGCCTAAAACGGACTCCGGAAAAAAATTGTGCTTTGCAGTGAACAGCGTCGGCTCAGGTGAGCCGGGTCTGAGCCAACGGCTCGGGTCGGCTCCACGAGCCGCTGATGTCAGCACGAAGCCGCTGATGTTAGCAAAAGTCGACTAGGATCGGATTCGGAATCGGGTCGGGTCGCTTTGCGGGTCTGCCAACTTAAACCCAACAACGAATTAGGTTCGGGTTTGAAGATTAAACCCACAACCCTATAGCCTTTTCTCCTCTACTCGATCAAAACATACGGTTGGGACACTCCTGTGGTGGCGCGGTGGCCATTGGGAGGAAATGGTAGTAGCAGCGGCGGTGAGATCTCGTGGCGGTAATTGCGGCGGTGACGGGACAACGACGTCGGAGCTATGTCAATGGCGGTTGAGAGAGCGGCGAGGCTTGGTGAGTCCGGCGAGGCTCTGGGAACGCCGACGAGTCCCTGAGGATGGCGATGGCGTCTGTGTCTTGGCTCGTCGACAGGATGCTTCCGGCGATGAGAGGGTGGTGATGGAGACAGTGAAGATGGAGATGAAGACGAGTCGGATGAGGAGGCGTACGACGATCGATAACGGTAGAGGTTTTTGTCGGCTTCGGCAGCGAGGTTGGAGAAATGACGAGAATACGATGGGATGAGTTCTGGGTTGATGGAGATCTAGGTGATTTAGATCCGGTTGTGGTCTTGAGGCGGCGGCGAATGCGCGATGATCAGAGGACGTCATCAGCGCTGGAGGCGAGGTGCAATGGAAGAAGTGATCGACGTCGAGGTGGTGGGGTGGCGAGGGCACTGTGGCGGCAGGCTTGGCAAGGAGGCGGTGAAGGAAGAGGTGAAGGTGTGGGTGTTGTTGAATGGAGGAAGACAATGAACAATGCTTCCTCTTTTTTTTTTTGAATTTTTTTCTTTGATTTTTTTCTTTTTTTTTTAACTAAAGAGAAGAGAAGAGAATTGGGGAAATTTGTAGAATTAGGGTTTGAAAATTTTTGTGGAAGGGAAAAGGAGAATTAAGAATTTAGGTCTGATACCAAAATTGATGTGGGATGGAGTGTGATTTTAGGATTTGTGGTGGGATTTTGGTGGAATTGCAAAAGAACAGGGATTTGGGGATTGGATATGATCATGCAACCCGGATCTTGGTTTCAGCGCCTGATTCGATTCAGATCATGAGATCAAACCAAAACAACACAAAATCCATAGGGAAACAAGATTTTTAAGCAATTCATCGTTACCTTCAGAATTCGGTGCATGGCTTTATATAGCCTACAATACGTGCATCATAAGTCCTTTTGTTGATAAATTCAAATCTACCCAAATCAAATTCAAATCTACCCAAATCAAATTCAAATAAATACTAAATCTCAATCAAATCTAAATTTAAATAAAATCTTAAATCTTGCTAAATCTGGACCGTTAGATTCCGCCATCAGGTTGTATATGTCAATTGTAATGGAGATGTATTAATCTAACAGGAATTTAGTTGTGTGAAGAATGAAAGAAATCTAGAAACAAAAGGCATGCTTTGCTACGTCTATAGTTCAATACTTCTTAGTTGTGAGTGCTCATGTTCGGATGCAGATTTTCTAGGTAAAGTGCAGATTTGCCAATTGGTACGTGGTCAAATAAATTGCCAATTTTATTCTATTGTGATTGAAACTTATAGGGTAAAGGGATTAAGGGATTCAAATTGGTTTTCAGCTTATCTAATGATTTTCTTAACTTATTCTAGTGTGATTGAGACTTACCGGGTAAAGGGGCCAAGTGATTCAAGTTGGTATGTAGCTTATCTAATGATTTGCTAATCTTATTCTAGTGTGATTGAATTAACCGGGTTAACTATTCTTAGTTGTATATTCGATTTGTACTTACAAAAGGATCATGTTGTTTAGTTTGACTTTTGTTGCTTACTATGAATTTGTTCTTGTGACTTTGGCGCATGTGAATTTAGTTTGGTTGTGACTACACATGTACATCAGGAAACTGGATATAATGTGACACTTCAGAAGACCTGCATAAGGGTGGCTTATACGAAATGGTTCATTTCTTTGGGCGACCTAAAGCCTTCATGTTGATCTCCATCTTTAAAACGTGATGTATGAAAATCCGACAGTTTGAATATAATTATCACATGCAGTAAGTGGTCACAAAAGTTTCTTAATAATAGAATGAATGGCACTGCTTGAGTAGGCTGGACATCTCTAATTTGTGTGATCCTTTTTTTAACACATTTATGTTTTATGGGATGGAGAACAAGGTGAACGTTTGGATTAGTTTGGACAATCTCTAGAATAACCCGTTTAGTAAATAGAAACACCCACCATACATGCGAGTTAGGTAAGGTCTAAATACATTCCATTTATGGGCTATAGGCAATCCAAATTATTCATCATGATCTTCATCCCCTAAAACCTGGATGTATAGAAAATCACAAATTGAAGATCTCTAGCTCACTTTTCCAGTTTGCAAATAAGACAATTTTCAACAATACAATAATTAGATTACTTCATGAGTGGCTAGAGATCTCTAGTTCGTGTGATTTTTCTGTACATGTGTGTTTTAGAGGACGAAATCATGATGGATGGTATGGATTGCTTGCAAGACCCTTAGGTCCTCACCCAAGTTACATGAGGTATTGTCTTGGATGCCGTTTCCTTGTCCATACACACGCGCATGCGCACGCGCGCACACAAAGACATAGAGGGAGATATTTGGTTACTTCTGAAAGGATTTGAATGCAAATTCTTTCCATTGGACTTGATGATGCAATATCACATCCATTTTTTAATATACTCTGTTTAAAGTTGGTCTACATCATTTAGAATGTCTAAAATTCAAAATTTTATGTTATTTTGAGTTTTCTTAGCTGTGCATCAACTAGTTGCAAAACAGATGACCGAGGAGTAACTTGTCAGATGTATTAGGAACCAGTCTCAGTGTAAGCTCCTTTGGAACTCATGGTGGGGATCTTGTGGACTGAATAGTTCATTTGGATCCAACCCACCTTAATTGTCCAAGATTTTATCATGTGGTGTGGTCGGCGTCATTAACCATAATTTAGGGCTCTACTATAATTACTACACATATGATAAATTTTTGATTTTGATTACTATTATTTATATGTGTGTGTGTGTGTGTGTGTGTGTGTGTGGTATTATGATCTATTTATAGTACTGTTACAAGCTTTTGTAGTGCATCATTTATGTGTTATGATTTATCTTCAGTATTCTATTTAGATCAAGCTCTCCAATTGGTATATGTATAATGCATATGTATATGTGTATGTATATATATGGGAAGTTTTCTAGTGAGAACCGGCCTCAATAGGAACTTTTCGATAGACCTTCTATAGATGATCTGCTCCCTTCACATTGAACTAAACACATTAAGTAGTCTATGAATAAAAAATCAAATGATTGCATTTGATGCATGAGTAAAAGACATTCAAATTACTTCATTTTTTAGCCATAAACTATTTTAATGTGTTTAGACAAGATGATGGAGCGGATTCTCCATAGGAAGGTCTATCAGAAAGTTCCTACAAATTTATTTTGAGGGCGGTTCTCACTAGAAAACTTCCTCCGTGTGTAGGGCGAGACTTTAATACACTTAGTACGTAACTTAGTTAAAGCCCACTTTCAAAAATAAATGTTTTGCACTAAAATTAAAGAATCCATTTCGTTTATCTTAATCTACATATTAATATGAAAGCTTTATACTCGAAAAAACCATGCAATTCGAAGGGCATTTGCTCATGCTTCAAGTGGTGGCAAAATGAACGATTTTTGACAATTGGAAAGCGTTCATTTGATAGCTACTCGATGCATGAGCAATTGACCTTCAAGTGCATGATTTTTTTGTTTAATAGGCCTTTTAAAACATCTAAGGGGCTCTTTGGATGCCCGGAAGTGGGTGGAAGTGAGCAAGTAGGATTCTTTTCCTTTTGGAAAATGAGAATTTGTGTTTCTTTTTCTTTTCTGGTGCTTGGATGGTAGTTGAGATTTGTAATTGGAAAAGTGTGATGTCTTTTCCGGTATTTTGTTGGTAATGTGAAAGTAAAAGGAAAGGTTGACCACAAAGTTGACTGTAAAATAATATTGAAATATAAATTAATTAAGAAAAAAATTAGACTGTAATTAGAATGCAAGATTTATATGACCACAAAATTAACTATTTTGAGCTATAACTTGTTGCAAATGAGATTTACATGACCACAACATTAACTGTAGCACCTTGGACGTGAGGAAGTGGTTGTGTAAAAGGGAAAAAAGAAAACGAAAAGGGTTTTTCCATTTTTCTTTTTCAGTGTTTGAATGGACAGCGGAAGTGAGAAATCTGTCCACTTCCTTGAATCCAAACAGCCCCTAAATCAAGAAAAACATACATATAAGAGGAGTGCTATTTGCATTATGTGCACAAACATATAAAAGCATTCTTTGACAATACAAATGCATGGCGTAGATTGCCATCCGATTCAATACTAGTATAATTATGTGTCAAAGACTGGAAATAAGGCTGAATTCATAAAGTTTCTTGGTAATGAATCAGATCTTCTATTCTCAATGAAGAAAAGAACTTTGTTTCATGCCTAGGAAAATGATATTACAAATCACCACCCTTGCCAGCATTCCAATTGTAGGATCATCACTTGACCCATTGCTTCCGCATGAACTTCATTCTCATGATTTGCTTGAATGCCCAATATTCAAGGGGGAAAGAAATCAGAAAATGACTTATTGTGGCTTTTGATAAATTATATCTAATTGGTGTACTTGGCCCCAGGTTTCTTTTGAATTCTTCTCCTGCAGCCAGAAAGTGAGCTCCTTTATACAATAAAACAAAGCCTTTATGACAAATCTTTGGGGCTGGCTAAAGAAGAAAAAAAGATACTCTTTACATTTAAATAATGTTATAATTTGGCATATTTGTAGATCCACCGTGGTCCATTCTACAACCATCCCTCCCAAGGATCAGCAACCGAACCCCAGAGATATCGCAGAAAGGCTTTCTGGGAATGTAGTCAGGTCTTCCCAGGCTCTCCCTAGGATTCCAACAGGCATGTGTACTTTGTAAGATTTATGGCCTAATTATCTTGTTCTATAGACCAGCTAAGTTTCTCATTCTTCTGGGTTCTGTTTTTCAGTAGCCAAGCCTGGAAAAGTTGTGGGGCCGGTAATGCCTTATGAGAACTTAGGGGTCAAGGATTCCTATGACCCTAGAAGGTTGATACGGAATAATACAGTGCTCTCGCAGCAGCCTTCAGGCATTCCTCTGGCTTCCTGTTTCCACAGAAGCAGCATGACTGGCAAGATGGAAAGCTCCTCTGAGGGGGGGAAGCAGCCTCAGTGGCGGCAGAGAAGAGGATGGACTATATGGTGCATCATCATAAACAGTGCCTGCCCCCAGCAAGATTGCACCTCCCGATATAGCTATTGACATGAGAGGTTCTCCCTTCTTTCACCATCTTTCAGCAGCTGGTGTAGGTGAGGTCATCAGCAGCAAGCCTGATCAGAGAATTACCAATGAGGCCAGCATGCTGCAGGTAACAAAACCGCCTCCTTTCGGTGGTGGGATCGCTGCCGCCGCCGCCGCCGCTCACCACCGCAAGGTTGGCAGTGTTCAGTTTGGCATGACAAGGATGTATTAGTTCAGGAGGGCAATAAGGAGGCAAGTTTGATCAGTTATTCAATCAAAGGGGGAAATCTTCATCCATTGACGGGAGATCTTTTAACAAAACAACCGATTCTTTTGTTGCAAGTTATTAAATGCTGTATGAGCAGGGTGTAGGGTGGGTTGATGAGATAGGGAAGGAGCTTACCAGCCTGAAGTGTTCATATGTACTGCCTTCTTCTGTCACACCTGCTGGTCGTGTCATGATGCTGTCTTCACCCCCCTGGTATGCAGGTCTGTTGCCCTTTTCCTGTGGCATCATCATCATGCGAGAAGTGCATCCTGATGTAAAGCAGCTCATCCCATTATTGTTTAGGGATAAAATCCCTTCTCATCAATTTGCATTGTACATCAAATGAAACTGTTGACGGGTTCCAGACTGTTCTCTTCCAATCCTGTCTAAATGTGAATTTTACTGGTGAAATTGCGTGAGATACATAAAATTATTGATGTTTAATTATATTCCTGTTGTCCGAACTCTCGCCTGCGAGGTCATCTGTACCACATCATCTGTGTACAATCAACACTCAGAACTGTAAAATTGTGCATATGATTATACCTCCTGTCAAAATTTATGCATGCAAGTTTTATCATAGTGTGGGATATTGGGCCTGTTTGTTTCGTTGCAAAACGTCGCAAGTCTTAAGTCGTAAAATGAGAACGGAAAAAGTGAACTGTAGCAGAGAAAATATATTGTGTTTTATGGTGTTTGGTTGATAAAGTGAAGTGTAAATAGAAAAGTATATTGTGTTTTACGGTGTTTGGTTGATAAAGTGAAAGTGTAAATGGTAAAGTATATTGTGTTTTAAGGTATTTGGTTGGTAATGTAAAAGTGTAAGTGGAAAAGTTGACCACAAAATTAACTGTAGCAGTGATTTAAATATTATAAATACTATTAAATTAAATCTACTATTGCAAATTAAATTGTATTAATAAATTTGAGATAAAAAATTAATATTCTTAATATTATATTTATAACAATAATATTAGTAAAATATTACTAAAATATTAACTAAAGAAATAATATAAATTTTAAGAAAATCTAAAGAACATTAATAAAATTTTAAGAATACTAATAAAATATAAATATTAAAAAATCTTACAAAAATAATAAAATATAGTTATAATATTATAATATTAAAAATACTTGAAAATTATTATAATATAAATTTTATTATAATATTATTGTAATATTATAGAAATATAAAATTAACAAAATAAATATAATTATAATTTAATAATAAATTATCATTATAGTATTATTATACTGAATTATTATTACAATATTAACATAATAAAATATTAATATAATAATAAAATATATTATGATATTAATAAAGTATTTTTTATATTAAAAAATAAATAATTAAATATATAGTAAAGTATAATATTGTTATATTAATAAAATATTAACTCTAAATAAATAATAAAAAATGGAATAAGTATTAATAAAATAATAAAGTATAAATAAAATATAAATAAAAATAGTAAATTAAAATAGTAAAATATTAAATATTAAAATAATATTAAAAACAATAAAAAATTAAAGATTAAAAATATAAAATAATTAAATAAGAATTGAACACTATTTAAAATATTAAATATTTAATAATATAAATTATATATTGATTATCAAGTAACTGTTTTAAACTGTAAGTGTACTATAAGTCAGAGTTACATGACCACAAAATTAACTGTAGCAACTGCAAGTGAGAAAATATGAGTGTAAAAGTGAGATTTACATGACCACAAATTTAACTGTAGCAACTGCAAGTGGGAAAAGAAGAGTTGCATTTTGTAACTTGTTTTTCAGCGAAACAAACGGCGGAAAATGAAAAAGAAGTTTTACGACTTGCGT